>OY856415.1:628208740-628453740 GCA_963693085.1 Alisma plantago-aquatica | reverse complement strand
CAAACATCTTACATATATATTAGATTACAAGGAAGAAAACGACAAATATCATTATTCTATTCTATGAAAAATTTATTGTGGTAACACCATTTCAATATTCTAATGTATTTTTTTAATTAAATGTTTTTATCGTGGGGCTGTAAATAAGATCATATAATTTAAAATTATTTATTTTAAAACTACTTAGTTTAACAGGAAGTAGTTACAACCCACATTTGGAAATAAATCATAGTTAATTACTATGATTATAGAAAAATGAGGAAAAGAATCTGCGCCCAACTCGACCAATGGTCATTTTCATTATCCATCTGAGCGTTGCTATTATTTATATCTATTTAGTCTATAAGTTTGCATTTTTATTCGCATTGTTACTTTTTAACAAATAGTTACTTTTCGTGATCAGATATTACTTTTTCGTGACAAATAGTTACTTTGAATACCGCGTAGTCATGTTGCCTTATCAATTGTTATATTCACTGAACTTCGAAACGGACATGCATCAAACTTTCCTTTTCAATTGCTATGACATCCCAAACGTACTATTACCACCACCATCTGATGACCAAATCTTATATAAAAGAATCTAGTATTTGTGGATTTAAAACCACTAGAAATGCATTATCAGTTGTCATGTAGTCGGTCAAATTCTAACCATATGTTTGATTCAAAACACATGGTTTTCAACAATCAATTTAACCTATATTTTTTTAAAACATATATTCTCATTTTTTATAATTGATTCATTAATTTTTTAAAAAAAGAGGTTCTTTTGATTTCACATAATTACATTAATGATAAATTTTGTTGTGAACTTCTGTAAAAAAAAATTAGTTGTAGTGCATACTTCTTTTACCATTTTGGGTCTTACATATGTGTCTCATTATTAGCACATCAACTTAAGATTAAATTTTATGTGCATAGTATTCCAATTTATCATTAATAGAGAGATAATATATAATATGTATTTTGTTTTACTTTTTGTATGTGTCTTACTTTTGATGACCGTATGTGACTTTTTGAGTCATATAATTACTTTCCATACCACATAGTTACATTTCATGTTCCATTATTATGATGAGTACTCATCAAACCTTATGTACAATTTTTGTATAAAATGTTATTCATCAAAATTGGTAATTCACACTAAGAAGTCATGGTTTGAGTCATGAATTGGTAAAACATTATATCTAGTATGTGATTCTTCATTCTGGGGAAATAATTAAATCAGCTTCAACCACTTCTCACACTTGAGAAATTTAAAATAGTATAAACGATAAGAAGTAAAAACTTCATATGTGGCTGAGACAAAGATCCCCAACGCGTTACAGTTGAAATTAACCTCTAAATCCATTTATGTATTCTTATTCACATGTAGAAGTCATGGTTTGAAGCATATGTCCAAGGACCTATACTGATGCCACAAAAGTATTAGGACCGATTACACATGTATATCACATTTATTCATGTGCAAGAATAAAGTCACAATAGTTATTAGTTTCTACCCAACTAAGTCACCATTGAAGGAGAAACAACATAAACATATGTGTATGGTACAAATCACCCCATATTCATCCATAATATAAGTCAAGAAAATAGTCATCATCTGAATAGCCATTTTTTATCATTTTGAGCCATCATTTTTAAAATTGACAACATTTGATCATGGTCATCTAAAAACATTAGAGATGGTAATTGGGTTAGCACCTCATATAAATAGGAAGAAAACATTTGGGAGTTGTCTAGAAGTTTTCCAAAATAAGAAAAATCTACAAAATGAATTTCGTGTAATGATCATCAATCATGTTGTTGTAAGAAAACTCATAGTTTTGATAGATACCAATCCCCATCGTGCGCATACCCTAACTGCTCTAGGGTTTAGGGAAAATGGCGGTGGGCTTCCCTTCTTCTCCCAAGTGTGGTTTTATCTTTCTTGTAGGTCCAGGTTTTGGTGTAGTCCTTCGTGGACTTGGTTCCCTAAATGATGGTAGATGAGATAGTTGATAGGTGTGCGAGAGTAGTGCTAGTGAACTATGAAGAAGTATTTTTTTGAACTTCAAAGAGAAGAGAGAAGAAATAAGGAAGAGAATGTGAAATTAGCTCTGGCAGCAAGGTTACTAAGAGATCGATCATATAACTTTTAGGCATTAAAGTGTACCCTAACAATGTCGTGGTCTTTCAACAACAACGTGACATTTAAGTAGATTGTTCTCACAGTCTTTGTTATCCAATTTATGCACTAGAAGGATAAGCATAAGATCCTAGAAGGAGGACCTTGGAACTTTGGGAACTATTTACTTATTACAAAGGAGATTGAATATGGTTATGTTCCCTAGAACATCTTATTTACAGAGTGCACTTTATGGGGCCATCTGTATGGACTGTCAGTGGGTCATTTCTCTGAGGTTGCAGTGTCAGCAATTACAGGGTGGATTGGTTGATTGCTAGAGGTTGACAAGAATGAGTTAGGTTGGGAGACATCTATAGTATAATTTAAAGCGTTTTATAATAAAGTAAAGAAAATAAGATCCAATTCAATGGATGTTGATAACAATGATAGAATATTTTGACAAAGCAGTCTCAAAATCCAAATCTAATGTGAAAATCATGTCCCTTGGCCCCCATGTAGCTTGGATGCCAAGTTTAACATTATTTAAACAATAATAACTATCCTAATTTTATTTAGAAAATAAAATAGGGAAAAAGTGAAAAGTATTAAATAAATTACTAAATGTCTTTAAGAGTGGAAATAAACCCCAAGTTCAAATTCCACATACTAAAATTAGTCTATGTGTGAAATTCCACATTAATTGGAAAAACTTATCTATCCTATTGTAGTTTAGGAGAGAGAATATGACAAAGTCCAAAATATTAAATAAAAAGTAAACATTCCTAAAATTTAAAATGAATTTCAAAAATAGACTCATCATGTTTTAGTTTGATCATATGCCAAGTTTTACATCTTTTGGGTGTCTCTATATTCCTCAATTTCATTAAGGAGATACAATAATCGTTATGTCCTAAAAATATTAAGTAATATACTAGATGTCTTTAAAAGTAAAAATTGATTTAGAAAATAGATTCCACATGTCCTAGTTGTCTTTGTTGCATAATTTAATATTAATTGGAATATATTTAAGCCCTCAAAATAAATTAGGAAGGAGAACAAGAGAATGTTTAGGAAATAATATTATTTCATCGATTTTATGTTGTATTTATTACTTTGCTATCCTATGGATCCCGAAACCAAGCTACTTGCCTTATGTGGCTCTTTTTTTAACTGTAATATCTTATTCTTATGGCTAATCTATCTCTTTCTTCCTTCACCTGCTTCATTTTATGGTCGAATACAAAATCGATCTCGATCTCTCTCTTACCCTCACCCTCTCCCTTCCTCATGTTCCCTGAATTTCCCCACTAACACCTTCCTGAGATCTACCCAAAATCACTGACCATATATAACATACAGTTTCATCTATTCCTTGAAACTTTCACACCTCAACTCTTCGCACCTCTATTTCTACCTTGTTTCCCATTTCTTTTCCTTCTCCTCATCAATTCAGGAGTTTAGACCAATACAAATCCACTGCAAATCCTTCGCAAAACCTAGATTAGCTTGTTTCCTATGTTTTCTGGTCTCTAGTCAATCTATGGCCATCTAACCTTGATCTAGTTTGGGTTAGCCTTTGTCAAGGGCTTGCAGTCACTCTTGGGATGATTGTGAGATTGGAGGGCTTGTGGTTCCCCTTTGAATCCCACCTAGAATGTATATACACCATGAATTGGTAGGTTGCAAGTGTTTTCTAGTTTCCCCCCTTTTCATGCCTTCTTCTTAGCTTGGGCTCAATGTCAATCTTCTCAGTCACGGTTTTCTTTGTATTCTTTGTGGTCATTCTTGGTTGTGGTTTATGAAATGCATTGATCCATTACTTCTCAATGAGTATTAGATTTTGTGAAGATTTTATCTTGTTCTTTCTCCTAGAAATGGCAGAAATCTATTCCTAAGTTTCCTTGGTTCCCAGTGCCTCTGCTCTAGGTCATTGAGGTCAAAGGGGGACAGGTAACCCAATTGGATTTATCATACATCCATGTTTCTGGTAGGTCTTGGTTTGGTTCTATGTAGTCAAGTTTGCCAAGCTCAAGTTTTTTCATGTTTTAAGTGATAGCAAGAAGGAGGAGAAGATGGTCGACGCATGTGTTACATGTTTTCCCTTGTTTTTATGTGCTATTTTGTTTTCTTTGTAAGAGGAAAAATGGACTTTTTGCATATACTTTTGAAAATTCTCCGCTGAGATGTGTTCCAGTTGTGAATCCAGACGACAAATCCTAATTGGGTTGGGTAATTTTGGCTTAGAATCTACATAACAAGATCTATGTGGATTTTTTGAAATTTTTGATTGACCAGTATTTCTAAAACTCATGTCTAATTATATATATCTTAAAGATATAATATAGAATATGTTTTCGAATTGTGAAGTTTTCCTTTATCCAATGATATTGTTTCCATTGCCTAATTCCAATATAAAAAATATGAGGTTTTTAATGGAATTTCCTAACTAGTTAGATAATTGTACAATTCATAACTAAGAATTTATTAGTCAAAAATATAAATTAAAATATGTTATGATCTCAATAAAATATAATTTACAGAATGGTGTGGTTTTTATGATCGAATTCAACAATAGCAAAAAGGTGATTTTTAGGGTGGACACAATTAATATTAACCTAACCCTAATATCATATATGTTTTTAATAGGTTGCTTGTCGACTGAGATGGAATTAGGTTTTGACCTTGGACATATGTTGTCTTCATATGAGATATGTTACAGTCCCTATTATTCTATATTTAGCAATCACCCACTTTTCATCTCTTTGTTGATCCTTTGGACATATACCCTACACACTATTCTCTGTCTCTCTCTCCATTGAGAGGTTAACTCACTTGAGTCTTATTTACTTGGTTTGATAGATATTCTTATTGGACTATTATTTATATCTTGTTCATTGTTTTCCATGTGGAAACCCTAACTTGAGTGCATGATGCTAGAACTTTTCTGTGGTGGACTTTATGATCTTTATGTTGCATCTCAATAATGGACGTGATTGGATATTTGGTTATGAGTCCTCTGACCCCACATGATAATTACTGTATATTCTCATCTTCTTGTTTCATATGATTGGACTTTCACATGCCCCTACATTTTTGCATGCTTTGTGATTCAGTAGCCTAGAGTAATGTAATTCTTTGGTTATGTTGGGTTTTATTCCCCTGGAGTTTCATTCCCCTATGTAATATTATTGGGCACTAGGTTTTATTCCCCAATCATGCACTGAGTTTTAGTCCTTGTACACTTTTATACATTTTGGATGGATGATCGTGTGCCCCATACCCTAGCTTGTATGCCGAGAGTGTTTTTTTTCCATTCTCTGTTAGGTTATTGTTAGTGTACCCTAACTATAGTTGACTTTACATTTTCACTAGTTCTATGATTATCTCACATGGATGCAGCTTGAACATCATTTTGGTGGGTTTTGTGCCCTAAATTCCATATATGTGCTTTTGTGGCACAACTCTTAATGTTTTTTTATGGCAAGTTTATTTCATGAACATCATCTTTAGAAATTCATATTCTTTTGATACGCACCTGGGTGGTACTTTCCTCTTCTATGGGAAGCATTATTTATTTGATGTCCTTTATTCTTTATATTTCTCAATCCATATTAAATATTCATATACTATCATATATGTTGATATCTTCTACTTCTTATCCTTTTGTTGGGGTATGCTTCCAACGCCAGATGTAGGACTGCGAAGATTGGACATGTTGATATGAACCTTCTAGGTGGAGCTTTTGGGGAAATAGTGTTGAGATTGCTTGATATCCCTCTACTCAGATCCGTGTGTGGTAACTTTCATTTAAATACTACATTGGAGGTAATGATGTACTTTTATAAAATTGAATATAGTCAAGAAATATTATTCCGCAACCATACTTTGGTTACATCATCATTTGAAAATTGAAAAAATGTACACCTATTCCAACATACCCTCATAGTGTGTTTGGAATATATGATTCATTCCTCAAATTTAGTAGGGAATGTATCCCCTCAACGATCCCACTCCTTACAAGATGGTAGAAGAGCCATGGTAGTTAGAATCTGACTGCTTTAATTTTATCTTCCTAATTAATACCCTTGCCTAACATAGTTACCCTCTATGTGAGACATTTACCATAGAATAGACCTATGCCATCCATGGGATATGAAAGGTCAATTTAGAATCATATAAAATATTCATAAGAATCATGGTTAGTAAACCCTAGTGTGATGAGGATCTAGTTGCTAAAACCCAACAAATTAGGAATAACATTAACATGTATCTTTGAAAATAATGAGGTTTGAATTGAGGATGGAGTTATGAGGATGTTGAAGTAGTAGGATAAGAAGATCTTAAATAGAAATTTTGACTTGGTTTCGTATTGATTTTGGAGCCAATATCAGTTTTACATCACAAAGTTTTGCCAAAAAAATATATTTTCCTTTACAATATTGTGTACAAAAAAATACTTTTCTAATTTTATCGTTGTTTTCATGAACTAAGTAATGATAAAGAGACATACAAAGTTGTTAGAGAACCCCTATAACAAGTTGTTGTGGAAATCTCAACCCTAGTTTTGCCTAAGAAGTGGTGACTTGGAATATGTGATATGATATAAAGGTTTAGTTGACCTACACTTATGTACTCTATGACTTTGTGGTTGTTGTTGTGAACCTTGAGGTTGTTCGGTTAGTAACACAGGACATGAAATTCAACTCCATGTGGTTTTGAATTATCATTTGTATGCATGACCTATTAACAAAGGGAAATTAAAGGGACTAAATAGGATCCAAATAGCTCCAGTAAATGACTTTTTCTTAAACCTAAAATACTCACAAAGGAATTATCCATAAGTGATCCTAGTACCTTGATGTTTCTTGTCTTGGATTATTAGGTTAAAACTTTTAAGGGGTGGAGAGTATTGGTGAATGAGATATGGATGTTGTGATTTTGAGGACAAAATCCTTTTAAGGGTTGGAGTGGTGTAATGTCCCAAAATCTAGAATCTTATCCTATTCATGGGATTAGGATACTAGAATTTTGGTTCCCTATATTTGACCAAACAAGGATAAAGTTATACCTAAATGGATAAGGCTAAATGCATAACATATTTAGTGGAAATATTTATCATAATTCACTCCTATTTACAAAATAACTTAATTATGAAAGTAAATCAACATATGTTTTTTTATTAACAAAATGAAAATAATGGCTAAAATATGCTTACAAAGAGGTATAATTTTATTTGGAGTAACTATCTGAATTTCCATGTATTATATTCTATTATCTGAATAAATTTTTAATGGACTTAATATATTAAATGAGTACAATATGGAATTTCATGCATAATAATATAATTAAATCTTTGGATAATAAAGTAAAGATAATAAGACCCAATTCAATAGATGTTGATAACAATGATGGAATATTTTGTTGAATATAATGGCAATGAGTAAAAAACCCTAATGGTTCTATAATTCATAAAAGGAAATCTCAAAATCCAAATCTAATGTGAAAATCGTGTTCATTGGGTCCCAAGTATCTTGGGTGGATAGTTTCACCTTATTTAAACAATAATAACTATCCTAATTTTGTTTAGAAAATAAAATAGGAGAAAAATCCAAAAGTGTTAGATAAATTACTAAATGTCTTCAAAGTGGGAATAAACCTAAAATTCAAATTCCTTATACTAAAATTAGACTATGTGCAATTTTCACATTAATCGGACAAACTTATCTACCTTAATGTAGTTTAGGAGAGAGAATATGGCTTAAAGTCCAAAATATTAAATACAATAGTAAACATTTCCAAATGGAAAAATTATCTCAAAATCATACTCCCCATGTTTGAGTTTGCATGCTGGCCAAGTATCACATCTTTTGGGTGTCTCTGGATGCCTCAATTTCATTAAGCAAATAAAATATGATATGACCTAAAAATACTAAATAAAATACTAGATGTTTTCAAAAGTAAATATTGGTGCCAAAAAAATCCAAATATCCTAATTATCTCACTTGCAAAATTTGGTATTAAATGGAATTGATTTTAGCCCTAAAAATAAATTAGGAATGAGAATAATAGAAAGTACATGAAATAATATTATTAGATCGGTTTTATTTGGTATTTATTGTTCGGTCACCATATAATATTGGAAACCTATGCTCTTGCCTTATGTGACTCTTCTGTAAACTACAAGATCTTAATTGAATGACTAATGTATTTTCTTCTTCCTTCAACTCTTGCCTTTGATGATTGGATACAAATCTGGTCACGATCACTCTCTTTCACACTCCCTCTACCTTCCTCCTTTTCCATTGACCAACAACTTCTCAACATATCTTTGAATCCAATGAACCTATATAACCTATAGTTTCATCTCTTTCATGGAACTTTCACATCATAACTCTTTGGTCTGTTGTTTCCACCCTATTTCTTATTTCCTTCTCTTCTCCTCATTAATTCAGGTGTTCAGACCTATACAAATCCACCACAAATCCTTCAAGACACAAATATGCTTGTTTCCTATGTTTTCTAGTTGTTAGTCGATCTACGACCATCTAACCTTGCTCCGTTTAGGGTTGGCTTCTAGCAAGGGATTGATGCGGAGCTTGGAGGGCTTGTGGTTTGACTTCAACTTACCCTTAGAAGGTATATACACCACAAAATGGTAGGTTGTAGGTGTTCTCTTATTTTCCCCCTTTTCATGCCTTTTTCTTGGCTTGGCTGTAATGTCTATCTTCTCAATCATGGTTTTCTTTATTTTCATTATGTTTGTTCTTAGTTGTGGTTGATGAATTGGGTTGACCCACTAATTCTTGATGGTTTTAGATCTTACGAAGATCTGATCTTGTTCTTTCTCCTACCAACGGTGGAAACATGTTCCTCAGTTTCTTTGGTTTCTAGCGCCTCTGATCTAGTTTGTTGAGGTTAAAAAGGGATTGGGAACCCATATGGATTTATCATATGCCTGGGTTTTTGGTAGGTTTTTCTTTGATTCTATGCACTCAAGATTGCCATTCTCAAGCTTTTTCATGCTTTGAGCGACATCCATGAGGGGGGACGATGGTCGATAAGTGTGTAATATGTTTATCCTTTTTTGATGTGTTATTTTGTTTTTCCCATAAGGGGTAGAATATACTTTTCACATCTACTTTTGGCCATTCTCCGCTGAGTTGTGTGTGAATTGAATCCACTCAAAAAATCCATATTGATCGAGGTCATTTTGGCTTCAAAATCACATAACAAGATTTATATGGATTTTTTAGAATTTTTATCAAGTAGTATTTCTAAACTCATATCCAATTATCTATAGCTCAGAAAAATAATATAAAATATCTTTTGGAATTGTTGAGTTTTCCTCTATCCAATGATATTATTTCCATTTCCTAATTCAGATATTAATGTTAGTCTATATTAACCAATCACCCACTTCTGATCTCTCTCTTGGTCCTTTGAAGATATACCCTTCAAATTGTTCTGTCTCACTGAAGAGGTTGAATCATTTGAGTCATTACATGATTTATTTGATATTTGATAGTTATTCATATTGGACTCTTATTTATAACTTTTTCATTATATTCCATGTGGAAACCTGAATTTGAGTATTTGATGCTCTAACTTTTCTATGGTGGGCTTTATGATCTTATGTTGAATCTCAATAGTGTAGATGACTGGATATTTGGTCATGGGTCTTCTTACCCTACATGATAATTGTTGGATATTCTCATCTTACCTTTTCATATAACTAAACTTTCATCTGCCTCTACATTTATGTATGCTTTGTCATTCAATAGCCCTGGAGTAATGTAATACTCTAGTTTTGTTGGGTTTTATTCCACTGGGATTTTATTCCCATATGTGATATTGTTAGGAATTGGTTTTTATTCCCCTACCATGCACTAAGGTTCTAGTCCTCCTACACTTTTATACATTTGGGATGGAGGAACATATGTCCCATATGTCGGCTTGCGTGACAAGCGAGTTTAGTTATGTGCTATTCTCTGTCAGGCTTTGGGTAGTGTGCACTAATCACCACTGACTTTAAATTTGCACTAGTAATATTGTTTTCTCACATGAATGCATGTTGAATATCACAGTGATGGGTTTTGTTCCCGAAATTCCTTATGTGTGCTTTTGTGGCACGACTCTTATGTTTTATTTATGGCAAGTGTATTTCTTGAATGTCATCTCTAAAAATTGATATTCTTTTGATACCCACTTGGATGGTACTTTCCTCCTATATGAAAACCTTATTTATTTGATGTCCTTTATTCATTATATTTCTCAATCAATATTTGATATGCAGATAACCGGCCTTTATGCTAATATCTTCTCATTTTTCTCCTTTTGTTGGGGTATGCTTCCAACCCTAGGTGTAGGACTGTGAAGACTGGACATTATGACATGGACCTACTAGGTGGAGCTTTTGGGGGGAGAAAGTTGAGATAGTTGGATATCCCTCTACTTTGATCCTTATGTGGTAACATTTATGTAAACGGTATATTGGAGACAACATTGTACTTTTATGACATTGAATATTGTCAAAAATATTATTTTGTAGTTGTATGCTAGTCTTTTATATATTGCAATTTGATAATTGAAAAAAAATATGTACACCTATTCCAGAATACCCTCATAGTGTGTTTCAAATAGATGGTTCATTCCTCAAATTAAGTAGGGAGTGGATCCCCTCTAGGGTCCCAATCCTTAGTAGATGGTATCAAAGTCATGGTTGTTCGAATCTGAATCATTCAATTTTGTCCCCCTAATTAGAACCCTTTCCTTACATAGTTACCATGTAGGTGATATGTTTACCCTTGAATTGTCCTATGCAATCCATGGAATGATGAAAGATCAATCTAGAATCATATGAAGTACTCATAAGAATGATGAATAGTAAACTCTAGTGTGATGAGGATCTAGTTGCTCAAAACCATATGAAGTAGGAATAGTATTGACATGTATCTTTTAAAATAAGAAGTGGTAATTTGGAATTTGTGGAATTGATGATGGAGTTAGGTTATGAGGATGTTGAAGTAGTAGGATAAGAAGATTTTAAATGGAAATTGTAACCTGGTTTGGCATTGATTTTGGCACCAATTTAGTTTTACATCACAATGTTTTGCCAAAAAAATATTTTCCATTATAACTATATGTACAAATAAAATTCTAATTTTATCATTTTTTTCATGTACTAAGTCAAAATGAAGAGATATATGGAGTTGGTAGAGAAACCCTAGAAGAAGTTTTTGTCGAAATCTCAATGCTAGTTTTAGCTAAGAAGTGGTGATTTGGAATTTATGGCCTGATATAAAGGTTTAGTTGACCGACACTTTTTTACTCTATGACTTAGTTGTTTCTCTTGTGCATGATAGTGTTGTTAATTTAGTAACAAAGGACCTGAAGTTCAATCCTTGGTGGTTTTCACTTGTTAGTTAGATGCATGACCAATGAACAACATAAACACCTAGAATACTAACAAAGGAATGATCCATAGGCGACCCTAGTACCTTAATGTTGCTTAGCTTGATTTATTAGATTGAACCTTTTAAGTGGTGGAGAGTATTGGTCAATAAAATCTGGATGTTGTAACTTTGAGGATGAAATATTGTTAAGGAGTGAAGTCTTGTAATGTCCCAAAATATTGAATCTTATTTTGTTCCCATGATTAAGATATTAGAATGTTTGGTTCCTTATATTTCACAAAATAAGATAAAGTTATTCTTAAATGTATAAGGTTAAATACACATAACATATTTAGTGGCAATATTCATCAGAATACACTCATATTTACATAATAACTTAATAATGTAACTAAATCCCCATTTGTTTCTTTTATTATACAAAGTGCAAATAATAGCTAAAATATTTTTAAAAAGAGGTATAATGTTCTTTGGAATAACAATGTGAATTTCCATGAATTATATTTCATTATCTGAATGAATAATTAATGGAATTAATAGACTAAATGAGTAAAATATGGAATTCCCTACTTAATAATATCATTTAAATATTTTGGTAATAAAGTAAAGATAATAAGACCTAATTCAATGGATGTTGATAAGAATGACATATTATTTTGATAAATATAATGGCAATGACCCATAAACCCTAATGGTACTATAACCATAAAAAGAAATCTCAAAATTGAAATCTTATATGAAAATTGTGTTCTTTGGGCGCCAAGTTTCACCTTATTTAAACAATATTAACTAAGCTAATTTCATTTGGAAAATAAAATAGGATAAAAAGATAAAAGTATTAAATAAATTACTAAATGTCTTGAAAAGTGAAAATAAACCCTAAACTCGAATTTCACATACTAAAATTAGTCTATGTGTGAACTTTAACATTAATTGGACAAAATTATCTACCCTAGTTTAGTTTAGGAGAGAGAATATGATTTAAAATAAAAAATATTCAATAAAATAGTAAACATTTCCCAAAGGGAAAATTAATGTCAAAATTGGACTCATCATGTTTGAGTTTGTTTGTAGGCCAAGTTTCACATCTTTTGGGTGTCTCTAGAAGCCTCAATTTCATTAACAAAATAAAATATATGACATGACCTAAAAAATTTAAATAAAATAGTATAGTTCATCAAAAGTAAAAAATTGATGCCAAAAACTAGATTCTACATTTCCTAATTATCTTAGTTGCAAATTTTTTCCATAATTGATTTGAGCCCTCAAAATAAATTTGAAGGAAGAGAAAGTATAGGAAATAATATTATTTCATTGATTTTATCTTGTATTTACTGCTTTGTCATCCTAAGGTTTCTAAAACCTAGGTTCTTGCCTTATGTGTCTCTTTCGTCAACTGCAAGATTTTAATTGAACTTCTAATCTATTTTCTTTGTCCCACTCTTCCTTCTTATCTGGTTGGCAATAAATATAGTATAATATCTCTCTTTACCTCTCCTTTTCCCTTCCTCCTTTTCCTACAATTTTCTCTCTAACACCTTTCTGAGATCTACCCAAATCCATTGGCCCTATATAACCTAGGGGTTCATCTCTTCATTGGAACTTTCACACCATAACTCTCTTCTCCTCTATTTCTACCATGTTTCCTATTTCCTTTCCTTCTCGTCATCAGTTCAGATGTTCAGACCTATTCAAATCCACCTCAAATCCTCTGCAAAACCCAGATAAGCTTGTGTCCTATGTTTTCTGGTCTCTACTCAAACTCCAGCCATCTGACCCTGCTCTATTTTAGGTTGGACACTAGAAAGGGCATGTGGTAGTGCTTGGTCTAATCACGATCATGGAGTGCTTGTGGTTTGACTTTGAATTCCCCCATAGAGGGGATATACACCATGAATTGTCAGGTTCCACGTGTTTTCTAATTTTCCCCCTTTTCATGCCTTCTTCTTGGTTTGGGTTTAATGTTAGTATTCTCAATCATGATTTTCTTTATTTTCTTTATGGTTGTTCTTGATTATGGTTGATTAACTGGGTTGATTTTCTACTTCTCCATGAGTTTTAGATTTTGTGAAGATCCAATCTTATTCTTTCTCCTAGCAATGTCGGAAACATGTTTCACAATTTCCTTAATTCCCAACACCTTTGATCTAGGTCGTTGAGGCTAGAGAGGGACATGGGACACAATTGCATTTATCATAGGCTTAGGATTGCAGAAGGTCTTTGTTTGGTTCTATGTAGTCATGCTTTCCAAGATCAAGATTTTTAATGTTTAGAGAGACGACAAAGAGGGGGAGAAGATGGTCGATGCGTGTGACACATGTTTTCCCCTGTTTTGATTTGCTATTTTGTTTTCACCATAAGGGGAAAATGGACTTTTTGCATCTACTTTTGACCATTCTCCGCTGATTTGTGGGCCTAAATCGACTCCATTTGACATTTCCTTATTGGTCCATGTCATTTTGGCTTCGAAACTACACAACAAGATCTATGTGGATTTTCCAAAAATTTTAAATTGGCATGTAAATGTAAAACTCATATATAATTACCTAGATCAAAATATAACATAAAATATGTTTTGAAATCAATGATTTTTCCTCTATAAAATGGTACTATTTCTATTTCTTAATTCCAATATAATAAATACTAGATTTTTAGTGGAATTTCCTAATTGGTAAGAAAATTGTAAAGTTCATAATTAATAATGTGTAATATAGAAAAATATAGTAAAATTTGTTTTGAACTTAGTGAAATATAATCCACACAATGTCAGGGGTTTAATACTTTCATTGAATAATAGAAAAAAAAGTGATTTTTAGGGTTTATATAATTAATATTAACCTAACCCTATTTTAATATATGCCTTTAATAGGTTTCTTATGGACTGAGATAGAATTAATGTTTTTACCATGGACATATATAGACTTTATATGAAGTATGTTTCATTCCCTGTTATTTTATGTTAAGAAATCACCCACTTTGCATCTCACTCTTGGTCCTTTGAACATATACCCTACACATTGTTATCTCTCTCTCTTGAGAGGTTAACTCATTTGAGTCATTACATGATTTTATTGATTTTAGCTACTTGGTTTGATGCTTATTCTTATTGGACTCTTATTTATATATTGTTGATTCTATCCCATGTGGAACCCTAACTTGTGTACTTGATGTTGTAACTTTTTTGTGATGGATGTTATGATCTTATGTTGCATCTCAATAGTGGACATGATTGGATATTTGGTTATGGGTCCTCTGGCAACAAATAATAATTGTTGGATATCTTCATCTTAGTGTTTCATATGACCGAACTTTCACTTGAATCTACATGTATACATGCTTTGTGATCCAGTAGCCCTAGAGTAATGTAATACTTTTGTTTTGTTGGTTTTTTTCCCCTGGGGTTTTGTTCCCCTATGTGATATTACTAGGCACCGGGTTTTATTTCCCTGGCATGCACTGAGTTTCTAGTCCACCTATACTTGTATCTATTTGGGATGGAGGATCGCATGCTCCATATCCTAGCTTGTATGCCAAGTTTGTTTGTGGGCCATTCTTTTCAAGGTTATGGGTAGCATGCCCTAATGGTTATAACTTTACATTTTCACTAGTTCTATGCTTATCTCACATGCATGTAATTGATCAATATCATTGTGATGGATTTTTTTTCCTAAATTCCTTATATGTACTTTTGTTGTTGGTATGTATGCCCAGAGAGCCAATTATATGATGATTGTAGTAGCATATCTTATAAATGATTTGATTAATAAAGGAAATCTTCCAATTTATTTTGTTATTTAGTTATGAGATAATGACGTAACATAATAAATGTCTAAATATTGATATTACTCAATGACGTATGTTTTGGGTTGAGAACCTAAATAGTGAGATCATACAAATGTCTAGCGTATATGCATTCTTGTTATGTCCTTAGTCAAATGTTATTGTGTAAGGATAATAGACAACAATAACTCATAAGACTAGAGTGTTCATTGGTTTATGACAAAATCTCATTAGTCATGATATGTGATATCAAACCAAGCACATAGATACTTGGTAGAGAATAGTGTATCAGACAAACCCACCTTGAAAGTGACACATGGAACCATGAATGGTAGTCAGAGTCATCTCTCATAGTGATGGTGGTGATTGTGGTTCTTAGACCTGAAGTCATTACACTCATTGTAATGAACCCACCCCTCGACAACCTCCAATTAAGGAAGGCCAAGAAGCTAGATCCGCTATCCCAAAACAAGATCATCTGGTTTTACAAATAATCAAAATAAATAATAAATACTACCACAACTGAGATTAAAATAGGATAACAATTTTCTTTTCACATACCTTTCAAAAGTAGGATTTCAGAACTTTATCCACAGAAAGAATTATATATAATCCTCCAAACATTATCTTTCCTTGTTATTTTTCAATGTAACCTTCTATTGAACATTCCTTTTTCATAAATGTAACTATATATTTTCCCTAAAACACCGAAAAATAAAACATCAGTCACTATAACAGATTATACTGGTATATGGGGGACACCAAAAGTTTGCATCTAGCTGTAACAAAATATTGCAACTAAATTGTTGTTTAACAGATCAGACTTTTCATTTTAAACATAAATACTCAATCTTGACATATCCAAGCCTCTATGTTGTCCCTACAGTGGACATGGATACTACCTTTCTCATATGGTAGATCCCAAATAGCCCCTTTTGATCCTACCCTAAAGGCAGACCAAGATATAGAGTTTTATAGTCGTATGATCCTACCCAAAGGTAGACCAAACATTAACTCATGGTAACTTGATGATTCTACCACAAGTGTAGAACAATACCTAGGTCATCAATTCCTTGCATATACTCAAAGCTACATAGGAGAACTAGGATTCGAGCTAGTCATGCATATATTTATTGTGATAGTCATAGTCACTTCATAGTTGCAAGAATAAAAGTTCATCCATCTAATTAATTTCAAGCAACTGATAAAACCTCAGAAATTGCCATCAAAGTAGAGAGATTATCCATAAGCATAACCACATACCTGATTTGGTAGTCTCAAAACCAATCAAGGTAGATAATCTAATCAAGAAGTCCAATCAACCAAGACAAGCAAGAAATCAAGCAAATCATGATCCTAAATAGAATTTATAACACCTAATGGTGACAAACACATCAAAACACCTTTTACTAAATTGGGATTCCATTCTATTATTTCTAAGCCTTATTAGGGTTTCCTTGGGGTTTCTTGGTTTTACTTCCAAATTTTACCCTTTTTAGGTCAAAAAAACCCTAAAATCACTTTTCTACTCATAAAAACCCTAATTACTCAAATTACCCAAATTAAGGGTCCTTATCCACTAATTAGTTCAAGAACATAATTTTCATGCCTTCTTGATTGATTTCGATTTTAAAATCCATTAAACCTCATAATTATCAAAATTAGGATTTCTAAGTCCATTAATGCACTTTTATATTCATGTAACCCTAATTAAGCAAATTATAAACAAATATCATCCAATTGGATCTAATTATGGTCCCTGTCTGTTATGAGAAAAGTTTAGCTCTTTGACATGAAAAGGATGGATTAGACCTAATTGGATGAACTTTGTTTATAATTTGCTTAATTAGGGTTCCATGATTATCAAAGTGCATTAATGGACTTAAAAACCCTAATTCTAAAAATTATGAGGTTTAATGGATTTAAATATGGAAATCAATTAAGAAGGCATGAAAATTGTGTTCTTGAACTAATTAGTGGATAAAGACCCTTAATTTGAGGAATTAGGGTTTTTAGGGTTTGTTGACATAAAAAGAATAAAATTAGAAAGTAAAACTAAGAAACCCTAAGAAAACCCTAATAAGGAGTAGGAACATTAGAATGGAATCTCAAGTCAATAAAAGATGTTTGGATGTGATTGTAACCATTAGGTATTATAAATGTTTTTCGGGATCAAGATTTGCTTAATTTATTGCTTAGCTTTGTTGATTGGATTTCTCAATTGGATTAGCTTCCTTGATTGGTTTTGAGACTACGAAATTAGGTATGTGGTTATGCTTATGGCTAATCTCTCCAGTTTCGCAGTAACTTCTGAGGTTTTATCAGTTGCTAGAAATTAACTACTTGGATGAACTTTAATTCTTGAAACTATAAAGTGACTATGTATATCACCATAAATATATGCATGAATATCTTGGATCCTAGTCCTCCTATATAGATTTGAGTATATGTGAGGAATTGATGACTTAGGTATTTGTCTACAATTGTGGTAGGATCATCAGGTTACCATGAGTTGATGTTTGATCTACCTTTGGGTAGGATCATACAACTATATAGTTGTACAACTTGGTCTACCTTTAGGGTAGGATCAAAAGGGGCTATTTGGGATCTACCATATGATAAAGGCAATATCCATGTCCACTGTAGGGACAACATAGAGACTTGGATATGTCAAGATTGAGTATTTATGTTTAAAATGTAAAGTTTGATCTGTTAAAAAATATTTTGGTTGCAATTTGATGTTACAAGTAGATGCAAACTTTTGGTTTCCTCCACATACCAGTATAATTTGTTATACTGATTGACGTTTTGTTAGTCGGGGTTTTAGGGAAAATATGTAGTTACATTTATAAAAAGTGAATGTTCAATAAAAGGTGACATTGAAAAAGAACAAGGCAAGATAATGTCTGGAGGATTATAGATAGTTCTTTCTGTCGGTACAGTTCTGAAATACTAATTTTGAAAGGTATATGAAAAGAAAATTTGTATCCTATTTTAAGCTTAGTTGTGGTAGAATTTATTAATTATGTTTTATTATTTGCAAAACCATATGATCCTATTTTGGGATAAGGGTTCTAGCTTCTTGTCCTTCCTTAATTGGGGGTTGTCGAGGGGTGGGGTCATTACACTCATCACATGTCGTTCAATGTTCATTGACATCATCCACCGTGATCGTGAATAAGGGTTGGCATAAAAGGTGGTGCTCGGGTGCACTGTGACACATGAGGATGACGATGAGTGATGTAGATGGGATTTTCCCTCCTATAGGAGTTTGATATTATGACCACACTATAAGCAAGACTGAGAAATGCTTGGCCATGTTGGTGTGAGTCAATATGTGATATTAAGCTTACACATATCTCAGATAGTATTCTCTTGTTAAAGGAACATGGATTGAATGTTTAAGAGGATGAGGATTCGACACCTCGCATTTAATCTAGATATCAGAGACAAAGGAATTATATAATCATTGAAACACCAGTCAGAAACGATAGGTTAAGATGTTCTCCAACTTCTTCAATTACTTGGGGAGCAATGAAATCTTACTATATACCAATAATTTCTTGTGAAATCTTAATATGATTATGAATATCACTTCTCAAGTAATGTGGAGCCTACTGGATCACACACTTATGATGTGATTGGAAAATGAGTATAGTTGTGGAAATGTTCTGATCAAATTGACTACTAAAACATTTAGCTAATCTATTGAAATATAATCTGAGTTAATTAATTAAAGTGATTAAGTCAATTAATTAGATTCCATTATTAAGTCATCTGGATATGGATAATAAAAATTAGTTAATCAATTAATGTGATTAATTGGATTAATTAATTGATTCCAGAATATTCATTTATAGTCTACTAGAGGCTCATTTTAATGATTCTGTAGCCTTTTGTTTACCCAAGGGTTTTAGGAAACATTGTTTCCTTTCTCTACTATTTATAGGGGCATGACGACTGGCTTTTGGTTGATGTTAATACACTCATGTTGAGGTTATGCTCTTGTACATGAACCCTTAGTCATCATTGTCCCCAAGAGAGAGAGGAGAGAAATCAAGGCTAACATGTCATCAAGCAAAAGGTTGCTCCTTCCTGCTGGCATAAGGAAGCGCGGTGTGGAGTTCTATTCCATCCGTGTGGACAAATTAGAGACACAAATCTTAAGTTGCCTGCGTTCGGGGGATGGCTGAGGACCATTTGTGCATGTTAGGAGTGAGCGCATTATAGAGTTGAGAGATGTCACTGGACCTACTCCATGATGAGGTATATCCCATTCCCTTCTTTTGAAATACACTATTGTCGATGAGATACTCGAGTAGGTATGTGGACAAAGTTTTATTGCTTCTGTTGTGCCTGTCGCCTCCACATAACCCAACATTTGTGACACAACTCTTATGTTTTATTTTCTGATAGGTGTATTTCATGAATATCATCATTAAAATTTCATATTCTTAGGATATCCAATTGGGTGGAACTTTCCTCTTCTATGTGAAGCCTTATTTATTTAACATCATTTAATCCAAATATTGCTCAATCCATTTTTAATATGCACAAACCAAACTATATGTTGATATCTTCTAGTTTTTCTCCTTTTGTTGGGGTATGCTTCCAACTCCAAGTGTAGGACTGTGAAGATTGGACATGGTGAAGTGGACCTGCTAGGTGGACCTTCTAGGGAGATAGAGTTGAGATGGATAGATATCCCTCTACTTAGATCCTTACGTAGTAACTTTCATGTAAATCCTATATGGGAGATAATGATATACTTTTATAAAATTGAATATAGTCAATTAATATTATTTCGTAGTTATACTTGGGTCTTTTGTATATTATATTTTGAGAATTGAAAAAAATATAGATCTATTACAACATACCATCATAGTGTGTTTGTAATAGTTCATTCTTCAAATTTAGTAGGAAATGAATCCCTAATCATGTCCCACTCCTTATAATTGATATATGGTGAGAGAAATGGATCATGGGTCAGAGTGAAAGTCTAGCATATTGTAGACTGATGAGGACCGAGTCATTTCCCTTGTGCAAGAACTAATTTTGATAGGGAATAGGTCTTGATATGTGGATCTGATAAACATTATCTTTCATGCAAACATGAGCAAACATATGCTATATACTCCCATCAGCCAAGACTTCCAGAGGACAAACATTGCTGGTGGTCTTACTCCCATGGTAATTTTCCTACAAGATCAGCCTATTGGTTGGGCCTATTTGGATGCACAAAATTAATTAATAATGGTTTAGCTCAAAACAACATAGTATAGAATTTGATTTGGAGATTCTACTGGATGCCAAAGCTATCACATTTTCTTTGGAGGATTTTTAGAGGAAGTCTTGAAGCTATGGGGAGGCTCCTAGACATGCAAAGCAATGCTAGCAGGCAATGCTATCTTTTTGGATCAGCATAGGAGACGATCCTGCATACCAATTTTTCTTGAAAATTTGTAGTGCAAGTATGGGTAGCAAGCCCAATTTTTTGGTCCTTGTTGACCTTGGCTTTGCAGCCTCTGATTGAAGGCTTTCTTAATCTAAAGGACGCACTTAATGAAGATGATTTCATGTCATCTCTCACCATTATGTGGGGTTCGTGGACTTTCAGGAATAAACAAGTTTTTAATAGCTTGGATCACCCACTTAGGTAGATTATATAAATTTATGCAAGCTTAATTTCGAATTACAAGAAGAATAATGGTAATATGGATGACAAGGACAACACGAATTTAACATTAGGGCATGCTAGATCAACTAGATCACTGCAAGGATCCCTGAAGATGAACTATAACACAACTATTGAAAGGTTGGAAAGATAGGCTTTGGAGGAGTTTTCCATGATGAAGAAGGAAGTGTGGTAGGGAAACTAAGTGAGTAAAGGTAAGAAGGATGGCTTGTTTCTCCAGTAGAAGCAGACATGGTACTTTATAGCTTGTAGCAAGCCGTGGAGTGGGACTTCACAGATTTGGAAGAGGAGTGTGACTCCATGATTTTAAAGGATCTAAATAATGGAGGTGATCATTTGATTCTAGTTGAAGAAAATATCTATTTTTTAGTTTGGTCTTTTGATACTTGTTCTTTTGCACATGTGAAATAGTCATGCAATACTATAGAATATGAAATTGCAAAAAATTCTTTAGAGAATTTCCTTATCAATATTCATGGTGTGGGTATGACTCCCAACCATCTAGTGAGCTTGGCAAATGTAGATCTTCAATTTATTTCTTAATTGAGTGGAACTTTAAAAAAAGATTGCAATAAGAAAATGAAAGTTGGAGTGTGTATGATATAAAAGCTAGAGTGGAAAAGCAGTCAAGTCATATAAATTTGCAAGAAATTTTCTAGTTTTCCAAATTATTTACTAGTCAAAAAACCTTTCTTCTCAACCGTCTTGTTGGATTCTTTCAAAAAACAAAATAGACTATTTAACATAGTTTTGTGATCAATGTTTGTCAGGTTATGTTGTCCCAAGTGGCGAAATCTATTCATCTTTAGAATTCCAAGTCCACACACCTCTTCATATCGTGGTTCTACTCTACCTTCATGCCTTCTCCCAAATATCTACTCTGATGGTGGATCTAAAAATACCCACCCTACTACAATCTTCAACTAGTTCCTCTTAGGGGTAGCTAGGTGGGGTACATCAGTTTCTCTAAGAGACCAATTGCAATGGTTTCTCTACTTTCATAATCCATATCACATACACAACACAAGGAGGTTAAATTATGTAAGGTGCATGACCTAGTCGTGGTAGCACATTTTGAATATCCATCCAGGGTTTGTGGGGTTCAAACTTCATGAAACCATGCCATCGAGTTGTCATTGCTTGTTGGTGGGGTGATGACTTTGTGGCGATGAACTACGGTCAGGATCTAGTATGAGTGGGGCCTGAGGGGAGCTTGGCGGTTAGAAGTGTCAGTCCCATGGAAGATTGTTATGGCACATAGGTGCTTCTCCCATGCGATCAGTGATGTGACAAAGCCTCAAAGGGAGGTCATCGTTCGGTCAGAGACAATAGCGGAGGTTATAGTGTTGATGTATATGAAGACCATGATTGGTGCGGTGTCATAGAGGATGGGTTGCAATCAAAGAGATGACCTAAAACTTGCTGAGCTGGAGTCAATGATATGAGCTAGAACATGTTGAGCAGCCAGCACACTATGCCATCATCCATGACCCCTAGCGAATGTCGACGTGACACTAAGGCACATGATCTCTGTGAGCATAGTCGTTGGCATGGCGAGGACGAACATGATGGGTCCCACAACCATACGATGGATTGGAGTGAGCCCTTATAGATTGCGTGCGAGCTGTTGGGATAACATGATGATGACATAGTTTGAGATGGGGGATGGATATGATGGAGGAAGAATTTGACTGACCTATCAAGACCCTATTGATTTGGGAGAATGCATATTCAGGCGAGGACAGTCTTTGACGACTGACATTGTATTACATCTTTTTCCACTAGATGTCATCATGTTACAAAGCATACATAATTAGTCTATAAGACCTGCAAGGATATTAAAAAAAACCATCATACACACACACACATATATATATATATATTTATATATTTATATATATGTATGTATGAAGTCTTACAATGTACATACCTCGATTAGAAAAACTTACACGATCTATATTTTATGTATAGATCCACTATAGGCGTATAGGAATTTTCAAGGCATCCATGGCATCCTTCCTCTTATAGACGAGTGAAGTGTTGTCCATCTCTGCTACACAGAAGTTGAGCACCGTCATCTTCCGCTCCATAAGGTCGATGACGATTAGGCCCCAGTGCCTTGCATTATGGATGGGTAGTACCACTATCCTGGTCTCTCTTCTCCTGACTGCCGCTTAAAGTTCCAACACTTCTGCCGCTTTGTAATCTTCTTTATATAACAGGCTGGCCAGTCATGTGGTGATGTTAAAGATTGACTGCGGCTTATCGTGATGGAGGAATTCTTCCAAGAGGGTGGCAAAAATTATCTTGAACATCCTTTTTATGTATTTGCACCTTCTTCAGAAAGACCCTCCAGAAATCCTTCCTGGTTAGACGTCTACCCTTGTTGATATACAAAGTTTCTGACCCAGGTAGATCATCATTGAGGACATCTGCCAGGACATGGACATCTCTGCAATAGATGTGTGATATGGTCTTCATGTCCATCTCCTTCATTTTGCATGGTAGAGGGGGAGTTGTTGCATGTTGCAAAGTTCGTTCTTCAGCTTGCCTCTCCCTGGCGGGCTCTTCCGTAAAGAAGGCTGCTAGCCCACCCTCCTCGTATTCGAACGTGGCTTCCTACACCGTCGGTACTGAGCTTTCTCTGATGGTGGGCATAGCTTCGGCCACTTTTCAACACTCTTTTTCAGAGGTTGTGCTGTGGCCTTACGTCTTGCTTCCTATGATGAGGCTTCTGTGACGACGTCTTTTGCATGACTTTCTTTCGACGTCTGCCCCAGCTTGGCCTCAGCCATCATCTTTAACGTGACCTCCATCTTCCCATCATAAATGTAGTCGTTGTGCTCCTCATGCAATGGGAAGAGGAGGAAGTCATTGGATTCCTCCATCCCAGCTCCTAGCTCGGTTATTAGCCTATCGAGCTATGCTGCGCCGGCTGAGCAAAGTGATGTGACCATCTTCTCCCGGAGAGCTGTTGCTTCCTGCTCTGCTACCATCGGAGTGAGTGCGGGAGGAGTGAGGTGACGTCCTTCCTACTACTCATTCTCGTTGGCAGTTTCATCCATTGCCTCTTCCGGGTCACAGTTGAGGTCAAACCCCCTTGATTGGGCTGTATGATTTTCATAGTGGGGGCTTGATCTTCCTACTGGTGGGTTGCCTTGCTGCTAAGTGATTGGAGAGTGTCTTCGTGTTTTACTCCCGTTCTTTGCTGTGCTGGCTCCTGCCCCAGTCCCCCCTTCTTTGTCATCGTGGCTGGAAGGGTTGGCAAGCGAGCATTCTGGGCTAGCAGAGTGCCTTGCCTTTTTCTTTGCCTGCCTGGCTTCGAGCTCTACACATTCCTGCTCGAGCTTCCTACGGTCTTCTGGTACTCGTTGTCGTTCTTCTTCTAGGGCAGTCATTGCCTCTTTGTATTCCTGGCACATTTTCTCGTTGTCCGCGCGTATGGCCTGTCCTTCTTTTCGCAGGATTGTCATTTCCTCCTGCATTTTCGTCACCATTCCCAACATCCTCCATTGATTGCTGAAGACTTCTTGCATCATTTCTGGGAGTGCTGACATCCTTTCATCTATCTCCTTCACCTGCACTATTAGTGAATATAAAGAAGTAGAAAGTTTCTCATTTATTATATTGGTTTGATGCATGTGTTCCCACATTGCATCAAACCTATTACCTAGGGAACCCCCAAAAGAGGATGCATGTTGTTGTTGTTGGTGTAGTTGTTGTCCAGTGTGTGTTGTTGGCACGCTCGGTACAGTCGGATGCTTAGGTGGTGGTGGTGGGGGCATCTCCCCAGGTTGGCTCTTCTTCCCCTCTACCACTGGTGTGCCTTGAGAGGCTTGTCTGTCTGCCTCTGCCTCTGGTACATTGGTGCTTTGAGGGGTTTCTTCTTCAGGTTGGTCCCCCTCTGGTCTTGACTCCAGTATGGCTTGGGAACCTTATCTTTCAAGCTCCACCTTTGGTTGGCTGGTGTGTTGCGGTGCTACGTCTGTATCTGTAGTCTTTCCCGCTTCACCATCCCTGGCAGTTGATTCTCCTTACGGTCTCAGGGAAGCGGGGTCCGCAATTTGTATGTCCACCTATTGTTCTGTGGCACTCGCAATTTTAGCTGGCTTACTGGTGGCTTCTGGTTTCTTTTTCTCCACCACTAATTTCTTTCGTGGCTCCGACGTTTTCTTCAATACTTGTGTTGGGACACTGCATCCTCATGGTACGAGCGTCAATTCTGGCGATATGCTGGCGTGTAGTGTCCTGGATCTCATCTTCTCGATGTCGTCGAGAGTTGCCCACAACTTGTGGGCGTCATAGAATGCCATTTCTGGAAGGGGGAGTGTCTTCTTAAGTCTTGTGTGCTTGAAGTATGCTTTCTCCCCCTTTACTTCCAGAATTCCTATACTGGGGAGCGACTTTCTATCGATACTTTGCTATCCCTCCATTTTTTCATATTTTTGCAATTCACCTTCTTCCAGCAGGTAGTCGGAGATCCTTGTTATTTGACCACCCATACAGAAGGCAGACTTCCTCTTCACCTCACCGCCCACAGCCAAAGACAGCCTTTTGATAAGGATCCTTCCTATGTTCACTGGTCGCTTATTGATCATAGACCATATAAGGAAGAGATCCCCCTTGCTGACTATCCCGGTCTCTGACTTGGCATCCATAGAGAAGGCAATGATCTTCTGTATTATCTTGATGAAGCAGGAGTTGATTTTGGAGGCCTTGGAAGTTTTCGGGTTATGCCTTTCTTCTCCAGTCAACTCCTCCCACATTTTGCTGCTGTCATACGCAACAATCTCCCTCTCTCCCAGCGCACCTGAACATTCTTTCACCTCTTCTTATGATGCAGTAAAGATCTTGTTCAGATCGGTCTCCATTATAAGATGGCTTTCGCCCCCAGCCGTACTTGGAGATGGTAGTCCCCTCCTCCTCCTGCTCTTATCCCATCGCCAGTTGTGACCTTTTTTAGAGAGGACATGAATTCTAGGGTCAACCTCTGGTATGACCTTACTTCGGGTGTACATATATTGTGTAGGTTTGTGCCCTCCAGAAATTTAACTGTCCTGTCGTATAGCCCCAGCTTTTTGAAATCCTCCACCTCGAAGTAACATGTCAGTATGCAATCCTTGTTAGCGGACATCCAGTCATAGGCGGACTGGTGCACGATGTCCCGGGGTACGAACTCTGGCTCCCTTTGAGGCGCAGAAACTTCTTCCACTGCCTTTTCAGCTTTTGTCTTCTTAATGGGACTGGGCTCCTTAAATGTGACCTTCCACTTCTTCCCGTGCACTGGGCTTCCTGACTCTTCAGGTCGATACTCGGAGGTCTCTTTATCTTCTGTCTGCCCAGTTGCTTATGTGGATTGTTCTTGTGGCACCCCTGCCAATATCCTCCGGTATTGATCCAGTCTCAGTTGTATCTCTAAGCGTTTGGGGACTGGCAGAGTTTTGCTCTTTTTTAGCTTCGCAGTCAGGTCCTTGACTATCATCTCTACCTCCTTAAGGGAGGTAGCCCTCTCGTACAGGGAATCGCTGGAGGCCGGGGCAGACATTTTGTAGGTTAAATTGAATTAGTCCAAAAAAGATATTCTATTGTCTTCCTAGACATAACTACCATCAAGTTGATGGTGGTTATCTGGTTATAGGTTATCATTTTTTTAACTTTTTGGTTTTAAAATTTATTAAACGGTCATTAAGGATCACGGTCACGGGTTTAATTGTGGTCGCGGTCATCTCTTGAAAAGATCACAGTCGCAAATCTTTTTCTTTTCTGAGGATGAAACCGTAGTCGTGATGTAAATCGCGGTCGCGATTATTATTGTTCGGAGGGATTTGCAGTCGCAATATTTTGAAGAGACCGTGGTCGCGGTTACCTCTTAAAAAGGTTGCGGTCGCGAATCTTTCCCCTTTGATAAAACCACGGTCGTGATCTTAATCGCGGTCGTGATCTTAATCGCGGTCACGATTATAGTCGCGGTCACGGTTCTTTCTTCAGGAAAGCCAAAATTAGAGCTTTTTAGGGTTTTTACGATTTCCAGTCTTAGGGTTCAACACGTCACGGCGGATTACGATGAAAAAATTCTTGGTCCTCTCCGCTTCTTTCAGTTCCTTAGACATGTTTTTATTGATCTATTATATTTAGGGTTTTAAGGACTTTCTTTTTGGCCGATAAAGAGGACTGGGCTAGTCGTCCGGAAACAAGGAGCTGGCGAGGCAAAAATCGGCGAAACGACGAGGGTAGCTCGCCGTAGCGATGAAGGGAGATCTCGAGATTGAAAATAAAGCACGTCGGAGCGAGCGGGTTACCTAATTGAAGGGAGAGGATGTGACAATAGCAAAGGCTATGAGTGGCAAGGCGAATGATCCCGACGGGCGTGCGGCAGTGAGTAGCTCGAGCGTCAGACGGCAAAATCGCGGCTGCAGCTGCGGTTCTCGAGTCAAGCAGACAAAGAAAATTCAGGGAAATTTCACGAAAGCGAAGGGAGCATAAAGAGTCTGTCATTCGGCAATCGGGTCTATTTATAGGCGTACGGATCGCTTCTGACTTAACAGAGAAAAAGTTACCGTGGTCGCAATTATACTCGCGGTCGCGATGTTTTAGAAGGGAATCGCGGTCGCGATTATATTCTCGGTCGCGATCCTTTAGTGAGAGAATCGTGGTCGCAAAAATCCAACAAACATTTCTAAGGCCACGGTCGCCATTATATTCGTAGTCACGGTTATTATTAATCCAAACCACCAACTTAAAGAAAACAAGAAGAAACACTTTGACTAGAAGAAAGAAAGAAGCATAAAGCAAAAAATTAAAGTGAAGAGATCAAAGGCTTGGGTTGCCTCCCAAGAAGTGCTTTCTTTAAAGTCTCTTAGCTAGACTGCATAAATTTTTCACTCCTCTTGTCCTTCAGTGGGATGAGACAACACTCGATCCCTCTCCTTGTCGAGTCTGGTTGGTTCATCTAGGTTGATCTCAGATCTTCTGGCAAAAGCTTCATTCTCGTAAAATATTTTCAACCTGTGGCCATTGACCTTGAAGATCCCAGTCTTTTCTCCTTGAATCTCCATCATTCCTGATGGATAAATCTTTTCCACAGCGAAAGGGCATGACCATCTGGTTCTTAGCTTCCCAGGAAAGAGCCTGATGCTAGAATTGAAAAGAAGAACCTTGTCTCCTTCACCAATATCCTCGTTCCTTAGGTGGGCATCATGCCACACCTTGGTCCTCTATTTGTAGATCTTTACGTTTTCATAAGCATGTAATCTCATCTCTTCGAGCTCTTGTAGCTGTAGGAATCTCTTTTGTCCTGCCTTTTCTAAATCCATATTTAGGAACTTAATCGCCCAAAGGGCTTTGTGCTCTAACTCTAAGGGTAAATGACAAGACTTTCCATAGATTATCCTGTAAGGCGTGGTGCCTATGGGTGCCTTGTAAGCAGTTCTATAGGCCCACAAAGCATCATCGAGCTTCATAGACTAGTCTTTCCGAGTTCGGTTGACAGTCATTTCCAAGATTTGCTTAATCTTCTTATTGGATACCTCTACCTGTCCAGAGGTTTGAGGGTGATAGGGTGTTGCAACCTTGTGCTTGACCCCATACTTCTTCAATAGTGCCTCAGATTGTTTGTCCCCAAAATGTGATCTGCCATTACTTATCACGGAGCGGGGTACTCCGAAGCGCGGGAATATGGTTTTCTCAAAAAGCTTAATCATAGATTTAGAATCGCAAGTTTGGGTAGCAACAGCCTCCACCCATTTCGATACGTAGTCCACGACCACTAATATGTGCTGATAACCCTTCGACGAGGGGAAGGGACCCATGTAGTCTATTCCCTAAACGTCAAAGATTTCAACCTCTACCCAATCTTTCATAGGCATTCGTTCCTTTTTACTATATTCCCAGTTGATTGGCACTCTTTGCATACTCTCACATACGTAGCAGCATCTTTGAATAACGAAGGCCAATAAAATCGTGATTGACGGACCTTTGCGGCAGTTTTGTCCCCTCCATGATGACCTCCATATGGTGAAGAGTGGCATTTTTTAATATCAGTCAGGCTTCTTCTTCTGGTATGCATCTTCTGTACAATTTGTCTGAACATTTCTTGAATAGTAACGGGTCGTACCAATGGTAATTCCTCAAGTCAAACAAAAGCTTCTTCTTCTGGTTGTATCTGATATCTGGAGGTAACTCCCCACAAGAAAGTTAGTTGCAAATGTCCGTGTACCAAGGCAAGTTTTGTTCTTCGACTCTAATCATGAGCAAAGCCTCATCTACGTAGTTATCATTAATGGGTGGCTCATTTTCATCTTCGACAATGATACGCGGCAAATGGTCAGCCACTACATTTTCTGCTCCTTTTTTGTCAATGATCTCATGATCGAATTCTTGGAGTAATAGGGTCCACCTTAGTAACCTAGGTTTAGTTTCCTTCTTTTACATTAGGTATCTGATAGCTCCGTGGTCAGTATAAACTTTTACCCTTGCTCCAATCAGATAGGACCCGAATTTGTCAAAAGCAAAAACAATAGCTAGCAATTCTTTCTTCCTGGTTGTGTAATTTACTTGTGCCTCATCCAAGGTGCAGCTGGCGCAGCAGATAACATGATGTTTTATGTCCTTCTTCTACCCTAGGACTGCCCCTATGGCATAGTCACTAGCATCACACATTAGCTCGAAGTGTAACTCCCAATCTGGGGCTCGGATGATAGGCGGGGTTACTAGGGCTTCCTTCAGGGTCTGAAAAGCCTTCAAACAATCATCCATAAAATCAAATTTTGAGTCTTTAACCAGCAGGTTTGAAAGTGGTTTTGATATCCTTGAAAAGTCCTCGATGAATCTTATATAATAACGGGCGTGTCCAAGAAAACTTCACACCCCTATCACGGACTTAGGTGGAGGCAAATTAGAGATAGCTTCAATATTGCTTGTATCTACTTCAATACCTCTCTTTGAGACCTTGTGCCCCAAGACTATGCCTTCTTGCACCATAAAATGGCATTTCTCCCAGTTAAGGACTAAGCTCTTCTCTTCACAGTGTTGCAGGACTAATGATAGGTTCCTCAAACAACCGTCAAAATCTCTTCCGTAAATAGAAAAGTCATCTATAAAGACTTCCATGATGTCTTCCAAAAAGTTCGAGAACATCGAGATCATGCAACGTTGGAATGTTGCAGGGGCATTGCACAGTCCGAATGGCATTCGTCGGAAAGCATAGGTACCATAAAGATAGGTGAAGGTGGTTTTCTCCTGATCGTCAGGCAGGATGGGAACTTGGTAGAATCCAGAATAACCATCCAATAAGCAAAAGTATTCGTGGTGTGCCAGTCTTTCTAGTACTTGGTCGATAAAGGGAAGAGGATAGTGATCCTTCTTCGTTGCTTGATTCAGCTTCCGATAATCGATGCACATTCTCCATCCGGTAACAGTCTGAATGGCTACTTCATCTCCTTTATCACCTTTTACCACTATCATCCCTCCTTTCTTTGGCACAGTATGAATTGGGCTCACCCAATTGCTTTCGCTGATAGGGTAGATAATACCTGCATCTCTCAGCTTGATGACTTCCTTCTTTACAACTTCTTTTAACATTTGATTCAACTTCCTCTGGGGTTGAACCAAAGGTTTTTCTGATTCTTCTAGATTTATGTGGTGCATACATAGAGCAGGGTTAAGCCCCTTGATATCATCCACTGAATAGCCTATAGCTTGCCTATGAAGCCTTAGCTCATTAAGAAGTATTCACATTTGTTCTTTGGTCAGGCTAGCATTGACTATCACAGGATACCTCTCCTCAGGATTGAGAAACTCGTATTTCAAACCTTCCAGTAATTACTTAAGTTCAGGTTTGGGTTTTTATACTTCCTCTTCTTCACTTGTTAATTCTAGAGAAGCATAGATGACAGTCTCTACAGCCTCCTCTTCGTCACTTAACTCCTCTGCATTTTTATTCAGGTATTCGAGGATCTCAGTAACCTTGGGGTCGTCGATTTCTGAATCTTCTTTGTTTAATGCCCTCAAAAGAGGATCTACCACTGTTGTGTCTTCTTCCACTTCTTCGCAATATTGGTTGTAGCTATCCACGAAGTAAGCAGATTCTAGCAGGGACGGTCCCTTCATAGCATCTTTCACCTTGAAATCTATGTGATCGTTTCCGACCCTCAGAGTTATGATGCCTTCAACAACATCAATCAGTGCCATGTCAGTTGCTAAGAAAGGACGTCCAAAGATAATAGGGCATTTAGGGTCTTCGATAGTGTCAATGATAACAATATCACATGGGATGAAGAATTTCCCCACATGAATCGGAACATCTTTGACTACTCCCACCGGTCTTTTGAAAGTGTGGTCTGCCAACTCGATCCTCATATTAGTCTTGACCATCTCAGTCATTCCTAATCGTTGTGTGAGGCTTAAAGGCATTAAAGTGATGCTAGCCCCAGGTCGGCGAGACCTTTTCTTTTGATATTATCCCCTACTGCAAAAGGTATAGTGAAGGATCTAGGGTCCTTCTTCTTGGTAGGTAGTTCTGCCCTTACGAAAGCTGTCGACATGCTAGCCAAGTGTACAGTTTCAATCTTCCCTCCTCTTCTCTTCTTCATGACCAGATCCTTAAAGAATTTGGCGTATGTTGGCATTTCTTCCAATGCATCCAGGAATGGTACTTCCATGTGTATCTTTTTTTACCGATTCCATGAACTTCTCATACCTCTTCTTGAGGTGAGCCTTTATGAGATTGTAAGGGAAAGGTAATCTTGGTGAATAGTGACTCCTCTTGGCGAACAATTATTCTTCAGGTTCTGATTCCTTCACTGGGGGGCGCTGGTTTTCCCCCTTGGTTGAGTTGTCTGTAACATTCTCTAGCGCCAGTTCTTCAGGTCTTATCTCCTCAGGGAGATCTATTGTCTTCCCCGATCTAAGGATCGCCATCTTGGCAGATTCTGTGTTAGAAGGGATCTTCCCCGAGGGGTTCTTTACGAGCTCGGCCAACTGAGCGAGCTGCTGGTCTATCTGGCATTGATGTGTTTGCATATCCGCCATTTGTACTTGCATATTGTTCAATACGCCGTTGTTGGACAGCGCAATTTGCGTGAGTTGATTGTTTATCGTGTCATGTCTCTTCATAAAGTCAGATAGTTGGCCTACTAAGTCAGGCTGACTAGTACTTCTTGCTTGACTCTGTCCTTGGGGTTGTCCCTATCCTTGACTTGCGTTAGCAGCTTGGCGGTTTTGATACTTACCTTGACCTTGATGGTTGATTTTGTTTGTCTAGAAAGTGCTTGTCTTGGTGTATTGTCCTTGCCCGCTCTTCTTCTCGAAACTAGGTGGTTTCTTGGGTGGATTATTCAATTGATGCGAATTTTCTGCTGCATCCTTGTTCCCATAGATGAATCCTAGGTGATCTGGTCTCTTAAAGTTAGCATAAGAGACATTTTCAGCTTCCTCTTCTTCATACTCACTTTCACTAGATTCTTCGGGTTGGGTATATACGCAATTGTCTACCCCATGTCCGCCTTCACCACAGGTAACACATTTCATCACTTTCTCAATTGGCTTCTTTCCTTTCCCTCCTGATTCCTTCAACTGTTTCACATCTGTGGCTATCTTTTGTATTGGAGACGTGATTGCTTCAAGAGCCTTTGATTCAATCGACAGTCCTTCATTGGTGGCTTTCCTTGCATATCCTCTTTCGGCCCAGTCATAATCAGTCCCATCTTGTAACTCAGCCATGTTTTCAATGATCTTTCTAGACCTACTAGGCTTTTTCCTGAGAAAGTCGCTTCCAGCTGCAGCATTCAGCGAGACTCTCTCTTTTGGGGTTATACCATTGTAGAAAGTTGTTATTAAAAACCCCTTCTTATAATTGTGGTGAGGGTAGTCTCTCTGGTACTCCTGATACCTTTCCCAGGCTTCATGAAGATTCTCATTTGGCTTCTGCATGAATGATGTGATCCTTTGCCTGTTCTTGACAATTTTCTTAGTAGGGTAAAACTTGTTCACGAAAGTGTCTGCCAGTGTGTTCCATCCATTCAAAGCTTGATGCGGTAGCCCGAGGTACCAGGATAGCGCCTTGTCCTATAAAGAGAAGATGAAACCCTTGCAGTAAATGACTTCTTGTGGAAGTCCCCACATTTTGATGGTGTCACAGATATTCTTAAAAGTGTCAAGATGATGATAAGGGTTATCATTCTTTGAATTCCCTCAAAAGCTCTTGTTCTGGATCATAGATATGACATATGGCTTCAGTTCAAAGTTTGTTGCATTGAACCTTGGGATTTCCACATGACATCTTGAGTTATTAGCTTTTGTGGCCACCAATTCCCAAAGAGTCTTCTCTTCTTCATCATCCTCTTCGCTGACGCTGTCCCTACGAGGTCGCTCTTGATGGTTTCTCCTGTGCCTGCGGCGATGATGACGCTCTTCATGGTGAGGATTGTCTTCAGGTTCTTCTTGTTCTTCATAGAGATGATCACCATTATAACGCCCATCTTCCTCGACTTCTGGTGGTGGTGGTTGTTGTCCTATCCTCGCGTTCTGCTCGTCTGCAGACGAAGGTGGTTCCACGTGGGGCGGCATGGTGAGCGGAGTTAGTATGGGCTAGGCACTTACTCCCTGGGTGGTACCTGGATAGAACGTACGATCAAGTAAGAAAAATAAGGCTTGATGAAGATGAACTATTCTATGTAGGTCCAGGTTAGAAGACATAGTATGATAGTGTTGTCGAGCTTATTGCTAAGCTTGAGGCACGGGAGTATAGTTGGTGGACTCGAGTTCTTTAATAGTACAATTTTGCCTTGTCCCTGACAACGACACCAAAAAGTTGATCGGCCTAAATCCCGCATTCAAAAGAAGCGGATTAAAGTAGTCAGACTTTTAAAGAGATAACCCGACAATCAGGCCCCCGCAATGATAATGGGGTCCGATGTAGCAATCGGGGTCGAACACAGGGACAAGGTTGGTCGTGCTAAGAACGTAGAATCGACACTCTATACTCTGACATAAATGAGGATTTAAAAAGGCATTCCCAAAGGAACGAAATCTCGAAAACAAGAACAATAAAACAAAATAAGTGAAAGGAACAGACTGTAACAAGGTATATGGGATAACTTGGATTAGGGTTTCACCAACCAAGACATCTCTCCAACATGCATACTATCTCTCTCTCCTTCTTACTCATATCAAGATTACACGCAACCACAAAAATGTCTATTCCACTCTCTCTCGAGATGAGGATAGATCTAGGCATGAAAGAAGCCTCTCTCTCGAGATGACAACTCAAAAACCTCGCAACAAAACTGATGGTTTAAAGCGTTAGCATTCCAACACTCTCGTGCATTCATACTACTCCATAACATAGGATAAAAGCGATATTACTGTCAGGAGATATCAATAATCAAACATCACAAGATGGTAGCTAAGCATACAAGTGAAGCATTAAAACAGATGCATGGAGATAATCTTGATAAGGGTAAGTATATTCAAAAGAAAGAGACAATATACATGTTGGGAGAGCCTTAGTGGCTACTCCCAACCCAAGTTAAGGTGTTTAGCCGCTCATGCTTGCGGATAACAAGGCGTCGTTACAAAAAGATAGATCCATGAGATGCCACGAAAAAAGGAGGTGAGTACAATGAGAGGAAATGATATATCTAGAGGAGAAGAAATGTGATACTACAGACTACTCCTTCAGATCTAGATCTACCACGACAACGTCTCCTTATTCTCAAAGAAGTGGCGGGGATGGGTAGTCATCTTCTCTCTCCTCAGCTTTCGCTCTAGAGATCCAAGATTGATGGATCCTCGACTATGAGGTTGGGATGCGGCAGCACTTCGTGTTACCAGGATCGGATCTCCCTGATTTGATGTCCTGATAAGACAGGTGGGGGTGCTATTTATAGGCGCCTTCCACCGACTTAAGACCGCGGTCGCGGTCTTTCCTTTATTACTCCTTGGTCGCGATCTTTGCTGAACAACCGCGGTCACGATCTTTGGTGAGACCGCGGTCGCAATCTTTAGAAAGACCGCGGTCGCGATCTTTGCTAAATAACCGCGGTCGTGATTCTTTAGAGTGGGGCCACGGTCGCAATCTTTGATGAGACACAGGTCATGGTCTCTGTTAAATAACCGCGGTCACGATCCTTGGTGAGACCACGGTCGCGGTCTCTGCTGACTAACCGCGGTCGCGATCCTTGGTGAGACCGCGATCGCGGTCTCTGCTGAATAAACGCAATCGCGATCCTTGGTGAGACTGCGGTCACAGTCTCTGCTGAATAACTGCGGTTGCGATCCGTTCGGGAGAGGTCACGGTCGCAGTTCTTTGTGAATAACCGCAATCGCGATCTCTAAGATCGCGGTGATAGTTGGGCTGATTCCTGAAATCGCAAAACCAAGTTTTAGTCAAGAAGATAGACAAAATGTGTGCAAAATTGACTAAAGTTATACTAAAAGTGGTATTGAATATATATAGAAAATACATAAAGTGTGGTGTCATCAGTACTCCTCAATAGCTTACTAACTAAGCTTGTAAGAATTTGTCATATAGATCATATGTGTGATGGGAAATATAGTTTGTAAGGGATATTGCATTACTTCAACAGGCATACCTTTTTGGTGGTGGTAATAACTCCTTGTCCTATCAAATTGGTTGATTAACCCACATGTCCACATGGGCCGACCTGTTTAATCTGAATTTGGGTAGGGTTTCTGTCACCATTTTAATGTTCAGCCAAACCTGACCCCTATTAGGTAGCTATTATTGGGAAATACGGGCATAGAGTTTAGCAACAGAAATAAAATTTTATCTATTTGTTTTCTCATAACAGCAAGACTGTGCCAACTACTATGGAATAGGAAGGATGATTTAATGAATTATACCTAGTCCTGGAGAAAGTTTAGTGAGAAGAACTCATTGTAGTACAACTGTCTTCTAGTTTCTCTTGGACGGTGGTTGTGCAGCTCCTGGTATTCACCACAGACATCAGAAAGGACAACTTCTGTAGGGAATCTAGCGGTCTCGCCACAGACTGCAGGTTGACGTTGCTCTCCTAGCAGCATCCAAAGGACTCCTGCCGCTAGAGTAGTCCACACGTACCAATTAGACTCTTGTCGTTCAACTATAACAAATAGGAAGGAGTTATTCCTCCCATTGGCGTACTAGTCACCAATTGGTTCTCTCACAACAATGATCCTCATTTTTTCTCTCACGTAGCTATCCCTCCCTAGTCAGATAGGACTTGCTGGGGCTGTTTTGGTTACCACAACCAGAGAGGGTAAAAATTATTAAAGTAACTAATTCTCAATTGTCTGAGTTATTATTGTATTCTAGAAAGCCCCCAGTGCCCCTCCATTTATAGGTGGGGTTAGGGCCAAGGTTCCCAGTCTATTTGAGATCAATATAGGAGTGGAAGCAATAGGAAGATCTTGAACTTTTGCAACCTATGAACCAGGAGATGGTCGTCTGGTGACCCAAATGGTTTTCTGGAACATGATACAGTCATTTTGTAGTTTCCAATTCACATACGAAATACGTAATTCATTTTCCGTTAATGCTAAACATTAATTCCTTTCACCACAAGAATTGTACAATCAAACGCTCTAATTTTCTCAAGAATTTGAGAAAGTTGCTAGAACCTTCCATTGACCCTATCGAGTTGATTGGTTTACCAGGTGAATTAGTCATCTCACTTAACCCCAATAGGTTCACCCAATTAGCCAAACGGTTGGGTCTTATTCATGAAAAACTCCAGCCAATTCCGTTCTAATCATATTGACTCTCCAAATACCTATCTCAACCCTTGAAATGACTGTTTGGCACTCCAGATGACCATCTCACCCTGTGAGATGATCGAGTGGCAGTGCATTCATTTGATCATGTTGCATGAATTCATTATCTAAACACTTTATTAATCAATCCAATCATCATTCAAGATTAAACTCCTCTTCTATATGAGTTCCTTTGTGTGTGACCCTATAGGTCCCATATCACGTTGATTGAATATTCATAACTAACTTATGACATCACAAGTGGTGAGAAGTGTCTAGTCGCACATCAGTGCTATCTAAGTGAATGGAATGTTTGAGGACAACTTCAATCTACAATTTGTGTAAGGTGTTGTAGTGATTGTATAATTCATTTATCTCTGATATCTAGAGTGACCTTGAGGCATGGACTCATCATCCTCTCAACGTTTGTCTCTTGTTCCTTGAACCAAGAGCAGATTGTCTAAGATAATGTCACTTCAATATTGTATATTGATTCACATGTGCATGTGCATGTGTTTCTCAGTCTCGCTTATCAAGTGGCCAGGATATTATACTCTAGTAAGAGGGATAAATCCCATCTCTATCACTCACAGTCCATCCCCATGTATCAAAGTCACCCAATCATCACCTTTATGACAACTCATGTCTTATGACTGCATTTGATGATGTCAAAATATACCCAACGACATGTGATTAGTGTAGTGATTTTAGGTCTAAGAACCAAAATCACCACCTTCACTACGAGAGATGACTATGACTACCATATGATGGTTTTGAAGTGTCACTATCAAGGTGTGTATGTTTGATACATTGTTCCCTAACATGTATTGATGTGCTTGGTTTGATATTTCCATATCATGACTAATGAGATTTAGTCATCAACCAGTCCACACTCCAATCTTATGTGTTGCTGGTGTCTAGCTACCTTCTACAGTAACAACTAACTAGGGACTTAACAAGAATGTACATACTCTTAGAATTCGTATGATCTCATTCTCCAAGTCATGTACTTGAAGACATACGTTATTGTATATTGTCATTCTTTAGACATTCATAATGTTTCCTCATTATTGCATAGGTTAATGAAACAAACTATATTGGAAGTTTGTCTTCATAAATATAATCAAATCCTTTATGGTATATGTCATGTCAATCATCACATCATTTGCTCTATGGGCATAGCTTACCAATAGACTCCCACTTTCACTTAGATCCAATCACCCATGAATCTCATTCTTAGTTATCTAAACATGTCCACCATGTTTTTGCTGCGCAAGTGCTAATCCAATAGGTTAGCAACATTTTGCTATTAGTCAGTATATTACATGTTTCTTATCTCTTCGCTCTGAGATGAAACCACTGTAATATGGCATTTGATATTCCTTGCCTAATAAGTAGCTCCATTGTTGTCCCAGTATCTTGACTGTGTCATCAATGGTTGGAACATCTATAAGTTCATCATATGAACATCTAGATTCATATAGAATCACTCTGTGTTCATAACACAAGTATACTCGACTTCTATTATAGAATAGAATTAATGGCTATTAGTTTGGAACCCTTGCAACTAATAACATTTCTCCAAACATATTTTAATTTGCAATCACCTTTGTCATTATAGAAGCTGGCATCAATGTAACCCTTTACATCCAACTCTCCCTTTAATTACTAGCAATATATCCTTAGATACTTCTCAAGTACTAATGGATATTTTTAATGACATTCCAATAACCTTTATTGGAATTTAATGTCATCTTGTCATGTCGTATACATATAAGATTATATGGGTTAAGTACATTTATAGTGTTCATGGCAGAATCACTTCTATGACCTATGGCATCTTAATCATGGCATTTCTATTCTTCACAAGAATTAGAACATATGGTTCACAAGAGACTAATGCATATTCTCTATCATCGAATCCTTCTATGTTGAATTCCTTCAACACATTGCTCGAATTTATATTTTGAAACATTCAAGAACTATCTTTATAAATCTTGATCCTTATCTCATAAGATGCTTCACTCAATCCTTCATTGCTGAAGGGATTTTCATGCCAGTTCTCACTATTTATAATATTGAGATGTTATTCCTCATCACATGTGGAATATTTATATATGCTCCCACAAAATCATTTGAAATCATATATTTCATCCTTTATCTTGATTCAAGTCAAATTATTTGACTATCTTGAAAAGTAAAAATATCCCTCCTTTGAGATGCTTTTTTACCCAAATTGAACTTTGTAGTTCATAGACATTATTTGCATTCTTGAAGTTGTAAAACTTTTTAGGTTGTGTCACCTACACATCCTCTAATGTAAATCTGGTTTCTATCTTCATATGAAAAATCTCATAGTCTATTTTAACAACAACAACAAGCATGGCAATTGGTAAAGAAATTTCTGTCATGTTCAACAACCTGAACTAATTTGAAAAATTATTCAACCAATTTGTACTTTTAATGTTATCCAAGTAATTCTTTTCCACAAGACCCTATTGCATCCTTTAGGTATTACCATTTTAGGAGGTGCTATCAAGGTCTTACCTTGTTAGCTTACATGGACTCCATAATGACCTCGAGCCATTACTCAGATTATAATATTCTATAGCTTCTACTTGATTAGTTGGATCATCCTAGTATGACCAACCTATCTGAATTGTTGGATTCACAATACTTAATTTCATATGTGTTCTGCCACAACTATTTCATTTTGTGTTACATGATGAAATTGAGAATCCACAATAATTTGTGATCCACTTAGTTCTTCTTGTACCCCTTTTGTTGGTCTCCAACATTTCGAGTTCTACTTTTACTCCAACTAATTCTTTAGAAATCCAGTCATCCTAGTAACAAAAAATTTTAGTCATTGGATTGGGATTAATAGTAATATTCTATAGTCATGGTTTATGGATAAACCTTCTTAAAGAAACTACTTTCTCAATGTAGGTTTCAATCCTTTAGACATATTGGGACATTCCAATATCAAATCAGATATGATGTATAACAAACCATTCACATAGTACATGATTTAGTTATAGGTATATATTTATGAGGATATAAGAAGATTATATTAATTGATAATTATATCATGACTCATCATGGTATTTCATCCTGACACATCATTATGTTCAGATGGATTTGACTTGTAATACATAATCACAACTGTTTCTTGAAGGTTCTCAAGGTATTGATGCAAATTATTTCAACATTTAATCTCTTTAAAGTTTCTTTATACTTTCATCAAAGTCATACTTAATTTATAATCTCCTTGAACACTTCAAAAGATTAATTTTTCTATTTTACTAATTATATATCATCATATTACTAGTAAATAAAATTAGGTATATGATTTATCTATAGCATTCATACCAAAACATTTTCATGCATCACATGTATGAGGTCTGATGGAAAGGTTTGTCCTCCCTCTACATCTAGTATAGGATGTTTTGTCACTTTATGTATAAGAAAAAATTGCATATTTTCTTAGGTCAATAACCAAGGGAGTCTAGATTAACATCAATATGTATTATAGATATGCATTTCTTATACATCTAATGTCTTTGGTATTAACGTTGAAAACTTATCCACAAATTTTTTATAGAAAAGATCACTGATATTTGGCCATTGCCATGAAAGATCATATCTTTTGAGATAGAAACATTAATATCTCACTTTATTGATTCATCAATCTTGTCAAACAAGATTCTTAAAGTAAATATTTCTATTTTTTGGCATAATGAAATAGTAGTTTCATTAACTCTATTACTCGCCCATTGGGCTAAGATAAATTTAAATGTAGACTAAAGCTTTCACAACTCTAGCTCTGCCTTGTCCATCTTTGTTCTTCCACGAGGGATTTTCACTTCTTGTTAGATCCTACACATCATGTATGTCAGATCTCTATTTGATATCGTATACCAAGAAGAAGTAATTAAATTTATCTTATGATGTTTATACCTGAAGTGGAGGCCATAGCTTCTTCCTTCTTCTTCTTTAGTTCCTCTAACCAGAGAGGGTAATTTATTTTCTAGTGTCCATGCTGGTGACAATGGAAATGTTTGCCTCTTTTTTTCACTCCTCCATTTGCTTTGAGATCTGAAGATTTGGACTTCTGGATACCTTTAGAACTCTTCTTAGCTTTTCCTTTTCCTTTGCTTTTAGACTTCCCCTTTGTCTTTCTGATCACCATCATAGACTTGGGTTTTGTCCTTCTTCGTCTATCCCTTAGCTGTTCTCAACATGCCCAACAACTCTGATAATGATTTGTCAAAGTGGTTCATGATGTAGTTCATTAGAAATTTAATATATGATTCCGGAAGAGATTGTAGAATCATATCGGTGGTCAACTCTTGACCCAAGAGGAATCCTAGTCTAGCTGGGTTCTTCACATACTTAACGATCTCGAGTACATTACGACCTACTGGGTCTTCTTCTGTCATGTTACATTTGAACATTTCCTTTGAGACATCATATCACACTTATCTTCCTTGATCTTAGAACATGTTCCTGAGATGTGTGATCATCTCAATCATACCCATCTTTTCATGTTGCCTCTACAACTCATAGTTCATGGAGTATATCATCAAACACTTGACATCTACATCATCTTCAGTATGCCTCTTGTAAACATTCTTGTTAGTCTGAGGTGTAGTTGGAAGGGGTTCATCTGGTTCTAGCATCTCAAGGACATAGAGTTTGCACTCCTGTGTGAGAATGATTCTCACCATCTAGAACCAGTTATGAAAATTGTTTCCATTAAGTGTATCCTTCTCAAAGACAGATCGTAGAGAAAAGTGATTGTTTTTTGTTGCCATTTGATTCTACATAAGAATTTACAATTTTATCAAAAACTCATTTTTTATTTGATTTGATTTGATTAAAATTTGGGCGATAAGAATTGGTTCTTTAATTAATTGTTGTTCTCACTATTTTGACCAAATTGATAACACTCAAGTATCAATTCTAGAAAACTATAATGAATCAATTTTCTAATGAGCAAGATCCAACATAATTCAACTATGGCCCGACCAACGCCACAAAACACAGTTAATTACCAAGGTAGGCAAAATTTTCCAATTGCATCATATGCAATTCTTGATAGACGATATGCACAACTCCTTGCCATAACCTTCTACATTCTTCTGGAATTAGACACTCTAGGAATCACCAATTAAGTCAGAACCAATAGCCAATACGATAATAATACACCCCGCAAAGATGGAATCTACATTACTACCATCACACTTCCATGAGGTAGACGGCGTACCATGCGAGGGTGTAACCTAGGCTTAGTCGAACACACACACACACACAAACACACACACACACACACATAGACACACACACACACACACACACACACACACACACACACACATATATATATATATATATACACATATACATATATATATACATATACATATATATATACAAATACATCCATATATACATGTATATATACATATATATACATATATATACATATATATACATGTATATATACATATATATATATATACATACATACATATATATATATACATATATATATATATATATATTCACTACCCATGTAGGTAACTAACTTTAGTTACCCGTGGATCTATTTTGTAATAGAAAGGTACCTGTTTGTAATGCGACAGACAATGTTTGCAATAGATGACCAAATTTGTAATTTAAACACTCATTTTGTATAACAATGTAAACTACTATCATAAATATCATTTTTACTATAATTAGACATATAATACAAAAGCAAGTGTTTGTATTACAAATTTGGTCATCTCATTACAAACAATGTCTGTCTCATTACAAATATGTATATGTTTGTATCGATTTTGTTGTCCTTACATGAGTGACGTACACTCTTGCAAATGAGCTCAAATTTTTTAAATGGCCTATTATTATTGTAATGATGAAGATCAATGGATTGGATTTTGAAAAAAAATAGTCTAGATAGGCAAATATCATTGTGGTGTACAACTTGATTTGTACACTCGAGTGTATTCTAGCATGACTCTCTCTCTCTCTCTCTCTCTCTCTCTATATATATATATATATATATATATATATATATATATATATATATGTATGCACATATATTGCATTGAATCTCCACATATATAGTACTTATCATATACATACTATATCCCACAATGAAACATGCAATATAAGACAAAAAGTGATGGTTATGGCCATGCCTACTGTAATTCCTTGGAACCACAAGGAATTACTACCACCTAGATCAATCATCACATCACATGTATGAACCTGATGTTGGTGTAGATCTGTGCTTGCTAATATGGATAGGTCAGTTCAACTCTTGAAATGATCATCTCACCTCTTGGCTGGTCAATTTGTCCTCCTGTCCAATTGATGTCTAGACTCCTACCAAATAGTCAGTTAGGCCTTCTAGGAAGGTCATCTGGCCTCCTATGCAATTGATGTTTGAACTCCTTCCAAATGGTCAGTTGGGTCCACCAGGAAGTTGTTTGGCTCCTTTGTTCTATCCTACATGGTCCTTCAGACGGTCGACTCATCTCACGAACTGGTCATCTCGTCTGGCGTGATCATCTTCTTTGTCCTTGCAAGAAAAAAATATCATGTTACTAGTTTATAACATTCATTATAGAGAAACCTCAAGTTAAAATCAAGGGGAGAAAAGGTAGGAAAGAATTAACTTTATATTGGGTATAAGGAGATAGAGTTTCAGTACTTTAAGGGAGCGAAATCACCCCTTTACTAAAAATTTGAAGAATTGACATCCATTCCAAACACTCTCAGAGGTATGATGGAATGGGCATAAATTTTCCAAACTTATTAAACATTGGTATACAAAAGACCATTAGAAAGTAGAGGAATAAAAATAACTGACTATATTCAATTTCATAAAAGGTTTATAAAAATACATCAAATTCTCCCATGAGGGTTTACATCAAGACACACAATTAAGATCTAGATAGAGGGAAGTCTAGACTACTACAATCTTGTCTCCAAGTAACATCTCCATCAACCGAGTCCAAGCCAAAAGCAAAAATCTTGTCTTATCCATCACCTTGCTCAACACCTGGGTGGTTGGGAGGGCACCCAGCAAAAAGGGAAAGGGAAGAAAAGTATGTGTCACAAAACTAGTCAAGGATATCAAGATAAGTAAATCAAATAAAAACAGGCTAGGGTTCATCATAAGATGAAGATAACAAGAGTATGAGGCTATATTCAAAAGAAACTTGCCATTAACAATTATATCAAAATGGATTTGCATGTAAGATAATTATGTCTACCTAACTAAGTAGGGTTGAGGCACCTACCAGACCTCTAACCTTAGGTGAGGGGAGAATAAGACATTCCCAGTCACCTACAATATTATGGGCAGAATAAGACATTCCCCAGGGTGATTATTTACATGCCCTCTGTGGGTGGTTGTACATAAGTACCACTACTTTAAATTAAATAGAACATAAATCCACATGCTAGAAAATTAGTCATGGAAAGAGTAGTCATAATATTCAATAAGCATGGCAGTGGGATATAAGACCCAAACAAGAAGAAATTATAATCTAATTTGAGGCATGAACAACATTAGGATTCAAGAATAGGATATTTAGGGTTCATTTAAGCCTCATTAGGGAAATATAGGGTTTGTCTACAATTATCCCAACATAGGGTGCAAGGAATGCACATACCTCTCTTACTGATATCAATTACTAACTTTCACCACTTTAATTGAGTCCAAGTTCCACTTTGCCTATTTTCAATGTATTAACATGTATTAGAGTACATAATGCACATTAATATATAGAAACCCTATTTTTAGAGCTATTTAGAAAAATTCGGATTTAGACTCGTAAAACATCACTAATAAACTTAGTAGGTTTTCTTGATCAAGAAAACATATATTTATGCATTAAATTCGTTTTACAAAAATCACCCTTCCTCAAACCATGAAATAAGACCTTGAAAATATTTTTATTAGATAGAGATTAATTTTCCAATTCAAAAATATATTTATTTGTCAAATTTGGATAAGCGGTTTAGAAGATATGAATTTTGCAATACTGACCAATAGGAAATTGCCACATTATTAAACTGATCGAGATAATTAAAGAGAGAGGGAGAGGGAGAAAACACCATTCGACCAAGATCATGTTTGAAGTTGCATAGGTAACCAAACTAGAGCTTCTAGAGAAGGTAAAATAGCAAGAAATCAAAACCTTGGAAGAGCATGGTAAAAAGAGATGGAAATCGTCATTTTTCAACATAAAAGCATGAGTTTTAAGCATGTACTAAGCAATATATGAGAAAGGTGTTAACCAAACTTTCCTCTAGGAAGATAAGAAGGTACAAACAGCAAGGATCCTAGCTTAGAAGGTCTGGTTTCTCCAATCGTAGCTCCTTTCTTGGTCAAAGATCACCTTCTCAACTTAGAGGTGATAAACCCTAGCAAAAGAGCATAGAGATGAGGTGTTTTAGGGTTCTAGGTGGGGTTTCACCATGGAAGTACATGGTTACGACCTGTAATAGGGTGTAAGGAAGACTAATAGTATGAAAATAGGGAAGTAAGGGAGGCAACTTACTAGTTTTGGTCTAAATTACGAAGGAGGAACTTAAGAAATCCTCATAGAGCAATTTGGATACCATATGAGCCTTCTTCACAAAGGTATGCTCTCTCTATTACCTTGGGTCAGCATCTTCGTGGCCAAATACAAAATGAAATATTATCTAAGCTATAGGAAAGAAAAGGAGACCAAGAGTTTCGAATTTGTGAGTTGGGAAAGGGGTATGTATGGCTATATATAGAAATAGTTCAAGCATGAGGTGTTTTATGGGACTTTCCATGTGTTTTTAGCCTAGGGTTTCATGGCCTTGAAAGTGGACACCTCATGGGGGATCTAAAATATCTAAGGTCGGTTTTTGGAACCTTCTAGGCCATCCCAACCGACCTCCATCAAAGAAATAACCCTATTGGTCAATGGCTTCTAAAGATAAGCTCACTTATAAAGAGGAAAACCCTAAAATGCCCTTGGAAAGCAATACCATCAAACCAAGGTGAAACTAGGTGCTCCCATGGTTTTAGAATTCGATAATGGTAAGGTGGTATCTAATTATTGTAATTCATGTGATAATTTGCAAATAAAACCTCCCAATTGGGTAAATTGCATAAAAGCCCAAAATGTACCTAAAATTGCATAACTTGCACAAACAACATACAAATCAAACCAAAGTTCATCCACAAGTTATCTTTGATGTGTAGAATATGAATTTGTCATTATTTCCATATATTGAATTTATAAAATCACATTATTAATTACTTATGCCTTTTATTGATTTTCTCTCTCCTAAACATATTCTAATATTTCAAGGTTGTCCAAATTAGATGAAATTTGAAAATTAGGCTAATTTTGATATGTATATTTCTAATTTGAAGTTTGTTTCCTCTTTTGAGACTTATTTTTATGAGATATGTCATATGGACCATTAACGGCCCATTATCTAAATTGTTCATCCGATTAAGTTTCGTATCTTCATATTACCACTAAAATGAGTTATGTGGTATATGTTATGTTTTCAAATTACATCAAAAAGTTAGATTAAGGTTTAAAGCACTTAATCATGGTAATTAAGATTTCACTGAGGTATTTGAGCATAAATTGTTCCATTGGTATAATTAGTGAATAAATGTTCACTAAACCATTATATTCTCTACAAATTGAACAAAAAGGCCAGGAAGGATAGAAATGAAAGGAAAAGATCGGAAAGAGGGTCAAAAGACAAAATTCTAGAATTCGGTATGTTACAACACTCCACCCCTTAAATAGGATTTGGTCCCCAAAATCACAAGTAAGAAGGGAAGGGTGAGTGTGCACCATCTCATCACAAAACATCAGGTTATTTCTCCAACCTTAACTTCCACCAAACAATTCATCAAAATATACTCCATAAGGATATCGACATAGGTTAGGTTATTTACACAAGGTTCACCTAGGTTCCATTATTTAGATATTCTTTTTAGGAGATTTAACATTATTTACATTTTTGGCTCATTAACATTATATTGATTATGATATCACATTATCATTATTATTCTAATAATTGTGTCATGTGATATTTACTTTGTTTCCAAAAGAGTTATATTTCATTATTATCCATGAACATCATATATATATATATATATATATATATATATATATTTCTCATTTATCTTACTAAGAATTTTAGCAAAATTATGGGTTACTCAATTCCCTCAATATACTTGATCATTATCCTTAATATTTTGAACTTCGACTTCATTATCCTTATACTATCACCACATTAAGTTATAACAAATTATTTTGCATGAAATATTCAATTTGTCTTTAAGTCTTAATGCAATCCAAATTATGTCACATAAATTACATATATTTATATTAAATGTTATCTCATTACCGTATTATCTTTATTTCTCACATTAATGTCATCATTAATCATTCTCTCATATTTATTTATATTATTTATTTCCACATATATGTGAATAGAATCACTTCATTTTCATATTGAAGCCATTCCATGTATTTTAATGATCAAGGTGGGACATATTACAAATTGATTCACATTAAGTGACTAATCGTGTGTGTATTAGATAACAAGGTAACATACCATGCATTTCATATTGACGACTTGATTAATATGTGATTAGATGATTCTATATATCATTTATGTGTATCAAAGTATGTTAACTGATTATGGAACCTAATGTCATTAATGTATCATGAAAGACATTAAGGATGTATATGTTAAGGTTAGATGATTACAACTTAGGGTTCAGGTTAATGTGATCACTAAATTTTACATAGCATGTATTAAGTTCAAGATTAGGTTACAATCATCTTACTTATCATTTCATTAGATTTTATTGGTTTATGACATGGGCAACACCATGCATATCCATTAGGATTTATATGTGAGTTACTCATATTATGTGCATTAGGTATTCATTAGGGTTTGAACATATAAATTATTCCTCTTATGATCATTATATGTTCATTAATATATAAACAAATATGTTAGGCTATAACTATAACTTGTTTGGACCCCACTAAGGTTTCAAGGACAACAACCTCCTAAGTATGGGGTTAGAGTTTCTAAAGATAGTGTAGATAGATTTCAAGATTTCATAGGGCTCCATCCCCCTAAAGAAGATTTCGTCCTTGAAATCTAACCACCCAACATCATCAAACTAACTATACCCCACCCCTTAAAGGGTTCAACCTATCAAGACAAACTACACAAGAATTAAAGGATGAGTCTAACTTAACCATTTACAAGATCCGTCACACTTCCACTGCACACTCTGATAGGTCACATAACCCCAAAACTTCAAAGTCTAGTTTCTAGGGATAACTATCCAAACATGTGGTCCTATGGCTCATAAGGAAACTAGTCTTGGTATCCATCCTCAAACAAGTCACCATAAACCTAAAACATAGGGTTCCCAAAGATATACAACATAGATGTTTAAGGCCACTATTGCCTGAAAGCAAACTATTTCAGACAATCCATTTCAGCTTAGGCCAGGCCGGTATCATATCGATCTGGTAGTCCTCGTAAACCAAACAAGTGGCGCGGAGAAAAATATTGCCAGCCCCAAAACCTGATCCTTTCTAGACACCTTTGCTTCAACTTCATGCCCTAATAGTTTCCTAAAGACAAACCTAAACAACATTAAGTTATACATATTTTAGTTATGAGTATTTTATGGTTTTATTCATAATGATACTAATGTGGAACTATAGGGTCCTAAATCAACCTTTCATCATTCATAGATCAAATGTAGGGCAACCACGTCACCTAAAGGAACTATGTAAGGTAGAGATTCTAATTAGGGAGACAAAACTGAAATAGTCAGATTCCGACTACCATGGGCTCTGATACCATGCTGTAAGGGAGCGAAATCAGCCCTCTACTAAGATTTTGAAGAATTGACATCCATTCCAAACACTCTCAGAGGTATGATGGAATAAGCATAAATTTTCCAAACTTATTAAACATTGGTATACAAAAGACCATTAGAAAGCAACGGAATAAAAAATAACTGACTATATTCAATTTCATAAAGGTTTACAAAAATACATCAAATTCTCCCATGAGGGTTTACATCAAGACACACAATCAAGATCTAGATAGAGGGAAGTCTATACTACTACAATCTTGTCTCCAAGTAACATCTTCATCAACCGAGTCCTAGCCAAAAGCTAAGATCTTCCTTGTCTTATCCATCACCTTGCTCAACACCTGGGTGGTTGGGAAGGCACCCAGCAAAAAGGGAAAGGGAAGAAAAGTACGTGTCACAAAACTAGTCTAGGATATCAAGATAAGTAAAGCAAATAAAAACAGGCTACGGTTCATCATAAGATGAAGATAACAAGAGTATGAGGCTATATTCAAAAGAAACTTGCCATTAACAATTATATCAAAAAGGATTTGCATGTAAGATAATTATGTCTACCTAACTAAGTAGGGTTGAGGCACCTACCGGACCTCTAACCTTAGGTGAGGGGAGAATAAGACATTCCCAGACACCTACAATATTATGGGGAGAATAAGACATTCCCCAGGGTGATTATTTACATGCCCTCTGTGGGTGGTTGTACATAAGTACCACTACTTTAAATTAAATAGAACATAAATCCACATGCTAGAAAAGTAGTCATGGCAAGAGTAGTCGTAATATTCAATAAGCATGGGAGTGGGGTATAAGACCCAAAAAAGAATAAATTATAATCTAATTTGAGGCATGAACAACATTAGGATTCAAGAATAGGATATTTAGGGTTCATTTAAGCCTCATTAGGGAAATATAGGGTTTGTCTGCAATTATCCCAACACAGGGTGTAAGGAATGCGCATACCTCTCTTACTGATATCAATTACTAACTTTCACCACTTTAATTGAGTCCAAGTTCCACTTTTCCTATTTTCAATGTATTAACATGTATTAGAGTACACAGTGCACATTAATATATAGAAACCCTATTTTTAGAGCTTTTTAGCAAAATTCGGATTTAGACTCTTAAAACATCACCAATAAGCTTATTAGGTTTTCTTGATCAAGAAAACATATATTTATGTTAATTTTGGAGTTATGATGATTAAGATGTAATTTTTATGGATTTTATGCATTAAATTCGTTTTACAAAAATCAGCCTTTGTCAAACCATGAAATCAGACCTTAAAAATATTTTTATTAGATAGAGATTAATTTTACTATTCCAAAACATATTTATTTGTCAAATTTGGATAAGCGGTTTAGAAGATATGAATTTTGCAATACTAACTAACAGGAAATTGCCACATCATCAAATCGATCCAGATAATTAAAGAGAGAGGGAGAGGGAGAAAACACCATTCAACCAAGATCGTGTTTGAAGTTGCATAGGTAACCAAACTAGAGCTTCTAGAGAAGGTAAAACGGCAAGAAATTTCTGTCATTTTCAACAACCTGTACTAATTTGAAACATTATTCAACCAATTTGTACTTTTAATGTTATCCAAGTAATTCTTTTCCACAAGACCCTATTGCATTCTTTAGGTATTACCATTTTAGGAGGTGCTATCAAGGTCTTACTGTAACATACCAGATCTATAACCCTACCCTAGAACTTTGATCTTTTAGGTTTGATCAAACAAGGTTAAGGTTAGAGTGATCCTAATAATATAATGCATGAATAATGTGATATAATATGTCATATAATTCATTTGGTGATAATAAGATGATAAATAACTTAATTGGATGCATAATGATGTTAATGGGCCTCTAATGAGCTAGATGATATAACCCATGTAAGAAAGCCTAAAATTAAATAGTAGACTTCAAATTCATAATCTACACATCAAAATAATCCTACATGTCAATTTTCATCTAATTTGACTACCTTGAAATAATATGGTAAGTTAAGAGAGAGAAATTGCCTAAAAAGTGTAATTAATAAATAAATATAATAATTGACTCCAAAAGAGGAAAATAATCTTAGATTCGTAATCTACATAATAAATATAGCCTTTGGGTGAATTTTCATCCAATTTGGAGAAAGTTTGCTTTAAAGGTGAAATCAGGAGAGAGAAAGTGTGTAGAACCTTCAAAATATTAATTAAATACTCAAACAACTCCAATCTGTAAAATTGATGGCAAACTCATATCTAACCCATTAAATATGACTTGTGGGTCAAGTTTCATAAAATTTGGATAATCCTAATGCCATTAATGAAGGAGGAAAGAGAAAATATGATTTAATTCATTTAACCCATTAAAAGTTTCCAAAAGGCAAAACTAAGTGCATAATCGGAATCTACACGCCTTTATTGGCCTCTGTGAAAAATTTGGCTTAATTTGGATAATGTATAAACCCTTAGTTGATGAGAGCGAAAAAGTGTATTGATTATATGCATCACTTTCAAATCCGACTATGGTTTCCACATTTATATGTGTCATGCGCTGAGATTTATTTGCCTTTTCTGTCGCATGCGATCTTTACCGCTCACTTTTTATCCGACGGCCAGCAAGTCATCTCCTACCTTGAGTAGGAGACTGATACGCGGGCTACAGTGTCTGCGACATCTCAGACACCTTTCTCCCTCCTCGGTCCATCTTTCTTTCTGATTTTTCTTGCGACAGATCCATTAGGTTTTTCCGTATCGGTCTATCCCTATTTTCTATACCTATTTCTTCTCTTTTTGGGAAACCCCAATTCTTGGGGAGCAAGGCTTCAGCCTGCTTGCTTTTCCGATAGGTGTCAACCCCTAATCTATATAAGAGGGTTCCTTGAGCTTCTTTTCTCTCCGCAAAACGTGTCTGGATCTTCAATTTTTCTTCACACATCCTCTGCTTTGTCCGTCGGTGACCAGCGTTTGGGCACAAGTTGCGACTGACCTCCACGGCTCTCGGAGGCACCATCGCAGCAATTAGCCTGCTCGGTGAGTTCGGTTTCTCATACCCTTCCTTTTGTTCGTGTCGCTTTGGCGAGGAGTCTAGTTTTGCCCGTTTGCCCAATCTGTGGCTGAGCTTCTCTTCCTGGAGCAGTGTCCATGGCACCAGTTGGGAGACAAAAGAATCACCTGCGTGCATTTACCTGTCTGCCCTCTCCGTTTTCTTCTTTTGCTTGTTTCTCGTGCGAGGGTAGGATGGTCTTTTGGTCAGTTTTTCCTTCTATTGTGGATTTGGCTTCACTACACTTTGACCAAGTTGATGACTCACTGACATGGGAGACTCCCATTGGGCCATGTCACGCGTGGTCACCCTCTCTCTTTTCGCTTTGCAATCGATTACCTGACGTGGAATTACCTGATTGGTTGATATTAAAAATCAATAACTAATTAATAGATGATCAGAAAAATACAAATAAATACTCGTTGGAATCAGAAAAAGAAGGGCTTTCTAATGGTATAATTTTTTTGGATAAATCTAATGTTTTAAATAGGTGTTTTTAATGGATCTAATTAATGATGAATTAACTTCTAAAATTCATAACTAATAATTATAAGTCAGGAAAATATAATAAAATATGTTTTTAACTCAGGAAAATATAACCTAAAATATGGCATGGTTTTGATAACCTAATTCACTCATAATAAAAAGGTGGTTTTTAGGGTTTATGAAATCTATGTAATTCTAACCCTAATCCCACATACATGTTAATAGGTTCTTTGGATGCCTAGGCTTGGACCTAGATGTGACTTTGGACCTGTTTGACTCTGAAGTTGAGGAATGTTTGCATCCTCGATTATTCTTTTGAGCAATTACCCTATGTTTCTTCTTTCTCTTGGTCCTATGGACAATAGCCTATACACATTGCTCTTATCTTTTGATATCATGGTTCATGTGAACTATCTTTTATTTGGTATTGATCTTGTGATCATATATATTCTCTTGACTCTATTTCATATGCCTTAGTGCATGTTGGACTTTTGATGATATATACCCATTGTGATGGATTCTTACTTGTTGATATATGCCCACTATGATGTGGATGTTTATATGTTTGTGTTGTCCATTGTGTGATGGCAACATTATTTATTCTGACTATACTTTTCAACTTGCCTCTACATTAAACATGCTATGTGATTCAGTAGCACTAGAGTAGTGTAATTAAATTGGTTTGGGGAAGTATTCCCCTATTGTTTATTTGGAGGGTGGAAATATACCATTCCTCTATAAATCGAGTGTGGCAGTAATCCATGCTCAAATTTATATATTTGGGAGATTGGCAGTGTTCCTTTCTCTATCAGGTTCAAGTTTGTCCTTGGCCTCCTTTGTTATTTATATTGTTCTAGGGCTATGTTTATCTCACATGCATGCAGGTTGATGATGTTGTGGGGTGTGTGCCCTACTACTTTCTTATGTGCCAGTATTGCACAATCTTTATTGTTTTGTTTTATGGCAAGTATCCCTTTTGTTATGATTATCTTCTCTTGATACCCATTTGGGTGGTACTTATCTCTTACATGGGAAGCTTTTATTTTGATGTCCCTTATTCTTTATGCATTGCTCAATTTGCTTTTTAGTATGCACATACCAGCCTTTGCTGATGTCTCCTGTTGTTTCTCTTTTGCTGGGGTAAGCTTCCAACCCTAGGTGGAGGACATGGATGGCTTGACATGTGGACCCGAACTTAGTTTGTGAAGTGAAATCTTGGAGACAATCTTGAGGTGGTTTAGATTTCCTCTACAAGGATCCTTGTGATGTAAGTTTGTAACCCTTTGTTTTATAATTGAATATAGTCATGTTTTTCTTCCGCTGCTATAAATTGGTCTTTTGATTACCATTATATAAAGATTTGAAAATTTTACACCCACTCCATCATACCTTCTGAGTGTGTTTGGACTAGAGGTTTTATTGTTCAAATTTTTAGTAAGGAGGTGATTTCACTTCTTTACAACATGGTATCAGAACCCATGGTAGTTCGAATCTGACTATTTCAATTTTGTCTCCCTATAGAACCCGTGACTTAGATAGTTGCCTCTAGGTGAGATGTTCACCCTATATTTGATCTATGATGATCTTTTGTGCAATAAGTTTTGGTTTGAGGATGAGAATATGTTAGGAGATCTAAATATGGAAATATTGTGACTCTATTCTCGTATTGATTTTTGCTAGCATGTTGGTTTACATCGCAAAGTTTTCATCAACAAAAATTATTTTCACTATACTACTATATGTACAAAACTTTTCTATGCTTTGTCGATGGTTTCATGAACGAAGTCACAATGAAGATGAAACTCTAGTTTGAGAGAATTTAACTCTAGTTTTATGACTAAGTATGTTATAATGGTGTAGCTGACCTACCCTATGACTTTTGGATGTTCATGTAGGGTTGATAGGTGAGAGACATGAGGACCTAAAAACTCAACCCTAGATGGCGACTTTAGTTGGATACATGAGAAATATAAATCTCTAAAATCTTTCATAACTAAGAGATGTGGGTAGCTCTAAAAAGTTGTTTAGTTTGACTTGTTAGGTTGAACCCTTTGAAGGGGTGGAGAGTAGTTAGTTTTGATGTTTGGATCTATAGATTTTGAGGACGAAATCCTTTTAAGGGGTGGAGTGTTGTAACATACAAGATCTATAACCCTACCCTAGAACTTTGATCTTTTAGGTTTGACCAAACAAAGTTAAGGTTAGAGTGATCCTAATAATATAATGCATGAATAATGTGATATAATATGTCATATAATTCATTTGGTGATAATAAGATGATAAATAACTTAATTGGATGCATAATGATGTTAATGGGCCTCTAATGGGCTAGATGATATAACCCATGTAAGAAATCCTCAAATTAAATAGTAGACTTCAAATTAGTAATCTACACATCAAAATAAGCCTACATGTCAATTGTCATCTAATTTGAACCACCTTGAAATAATATATGGTAAATTAAGAGAGAAATTGCTTAAAAAGTGTAATTAATAAATAAATATAATAATTAACTCCAAAAGAGGAAAATAATCTTAGATTCATAATCTACATAATAAATATAGCCTGTGGGTGAATTTTCATCCAATTTGGAGAAAGTTTGCTTTAAAGGTGAAATCCAGAGAGAGAAAGTGTGTAGAACCTTCAAAATATGAATTAAATACTCAAACAACTCCAATATGTAAAATTGATGGCAAACTCGTATCTAACCCATTAAATATGACTTGTGGGTCAAGTTTCATAAAGTTTGGATAATCCTAATGCCATTAATGAAGGAGGAAAGAGAAAATATGATTTGATTTATTTAACCCATTAATAGTTTCCAAAAGGCAAAACTAAGTGCATAATCAGAATCTACATGACTTTATTGGCCTTTGTGAAAAATTTGGCTTAATTTGGATAATGTATGAACCCTTAATTGATGAGAGAGAAAAAGAGTATTGATTATATGCATCACTTTCAAATCCGACTATGGTTTCCACATTTATATGTGTCACGTGCTGAGATTTATTTGCCTTTTCTATCGCTTGCCATCTTGACCGCTCGCTTTTTATCCGACGGCCAGCAAGTCATCTCGTACCTTGAGTAGGATACTGATACGCGGGCTACAGTGCCTGCGACTTCTCAGACACCTTTCTCCCTCCTCGGTCCATCTTTCTTTCTGATTTTTCTTGCGACAGATCCATTAGGTGTTTCCGTATTGGTCTATCCCTGTTTTCTATACCTATTTCTTCTCTTCTTGGGAAACCCCAATTCTTGGGGAGCAAGGCTTCAGCCTGCTTGCTTTTCTGATAGGTGTCAATCCCTAATCTATATAAGAGGGTTCCTTGAGCTTCTTTTCTCTCCGCAAAACGTGTCTGGCTCTTCAATTTTTCTTCACGCATCCTCTGCTTTGTCTGTTGGTGACCTGCGTTCAAGTACAAGTTGTGGATGACCTCCACGGCTCTCGGAGGCACCAGTGCAGCAATTAGCCTGCTCGGTGAGTTCGGTTTCTTGTACCCTTCCTTTTGTTCGTGTTGCTTTGGCGAGGAGTCGAGTTTGGCCCGTTTGCCCAATCTGTGGCCGAGCTGCTCTTCCTAGAGCAGTGTCCATGGCGTCGATTGGGAGGCAAAAGAATCACCTGTGTGCTTTTACCTCTCTGCCCTCTCCGTTTTCTTCTTTTGTTGTTTCTTGTGCGAGGGTAGGATGGTCTTTTGGTTAGTTTTTCCTTCTATTGTGGATGCGGATTCACTAGACTTTGACCAAGCTGATGACTCGCTGACATGGGCGACTCCCATTGGGCCATGTCACGCGTGGTCACCCTCTCTCTTTTCGCTTTGCAATCGATTCACTGACATGGAATTACCGGATTCGTCGATATTAAAAATAAATAACTAATTAATAGATGATCAGAAAAATACGAATAAATACTCGTTGGAATCATAAAAAGAAGGGATTTCTAATGGTATAATTTTTGTTGGCTAAATATAATGTTTTAAATAGGTGTTTTTAATGGATCTAATTAATGATGAATTAACTTCTAAAATTCATAACTAATCATTTATAAGTCAGGAAAATATAATAAAATATGTTTTGAACTCAGGAAATTATAACCTAAAATATGACATGGTTTTGATAACCTAATTCACTCATAATAAAAAGGTGGTTTTTAGGGTTTATGAAATCTATGTAATTCTAACCCTAATCCCACATACATGTTAATAGGTTCTTTAGATGCCTAGGTTTGGACCGAGATGTGACTTTGGACCTGTTTGACTCTGAAGTTGAGGTATGTTTGCATCCTCGATTATTCTTTTGAGAAATTAACCTATGTTTCTTCTTTCTCTTGGTCCTATGGACAATAGCCTACACACATTGCTCTTATCTTTTGATATCATGGTTCATGTGAACTATCTTTTCTTTGTTATTTATCTTGTGATCATATATATTCTCTTGACTCTATTTCATATGCCTTGGTGCATGTTGGACTTTTGTTGATATATACTGACTGTGATGTGGATTCTTACTTTTTGATATATGCCCACTATGATGTGGATGTTTATATGTGTCTATTGTCCATTGTGTGATGGCAACATTATTTATTCTGACTATACTTTCCTACTTGCCTCTCCATTAAACATTCTATGTGATTCAGTAGCACTAGAGTAGTGTAATTACATTGGTTTGGGGTAGTATTCTCCTATTGTTTATTTGGAGGGTGGCAGTATACCATTCCTATGTAAATCGAGTGTGGCGGTAATCCAAGCTCAAATTTTATATATTTGGGAGATTGGCAGTATTCCTTTCTCTATCAGGTTCAAGTTTTTGCTTGGCCACCCTCTGTTATTTATATTGTTCTAGGGCTATGTTTATCTCACATGAATGCAGGTTGATGATGTTGTGGGGTGTGTGCCCTACTACTTTCTTATGTGCCAGTATTGTACAATCTTTACTGTTTTGTTTTATGGCAAGTATCCCTTTTGTTATGATTCTCTTCTCTTGATACCCATTTGGGTGGTACTTCTCTCTTACATGGGAAGCTTTTATTTTGATGTCCCTTATTCTTTATACATTTATCAATTTGCTTTTTAGTATGCACATACCAGCCTTTGCTGATGTCTCTTGTTGTTTCTCTTTTGCTGGGGTATGCTTCCAACCCTAGGTGGAGGACATGGATGGCTTGACATGTGGACCCGAACTTAGTTTGTGAAGTTAAAGCTTGGAGACAATCTTGAGGTGGTTTAGATTTCATCTACATGGATCCTTGTGATGTAAGTTTGTAACCCTTTGTTTTATAATTGAATATAGTCATGTTTTTCTTCTGCTGCTATACATTGGTCTTTTGATTACCATTATATAAAGATTTGAAAATTTTACACCCACTCCATCATACCTTCTGAGTGTGTTTGGACTGGAGGTTTTATTGTTCAAATTTTTAATAAGGAGGTGATTTCACTTCTTTACAGCATGGTATCAGAGCCCATGGTAGTCAAAATCTGACTATTTCAATTTTGTCTCCCTATAGAACCTGTGACTTAGATAGTTGCATGTAAGTGAGATGTTCACCCTAGATTTGATCTATGATGATCTTTTGTGCAATAAGGTTTGGTTTCAGGATGAGAATATGTTAGGAGATCTAAATATGGAAATATTGTGACTCTGTTCTCGTATTGATTTTTGCTAGCATGTTGGTTTACATCGCAAAGTTTTCATCAACAAAAATTATTTTCACTATACTACTATATGTACAAAACTTTTCTCTACTTTGTCGATGTTTTCATGAACTAAGTCACAATGAAGATGAAACTCTAGTTTGAGTAGAATTTAACCTTAGTTTTATGACTAAATATGTTATAATGGTGCAGTTGACCTACCCTATGACTTTTGGATGTTCATGTAGGGTTGATAGGTTAGAGACACGAGGACCTAAACACTCAACCCTAGATGGAGACTTTAGTTGGATACATGAGAAATATAAATCTCTAAAATCTTTCGTAACTAAGAGATGTGGGTAGCTCTAAAAAGTTGTTTAGTTTGATTGTTAGGTTGAACCCTTTGAAGGGGTGGAGAGTAGTTAGTTTTAATGTTTGGATCTAAAGATTTCGAGGACGAAATCCTTTTAAGGGGTGGAGTGTTGTAACATACCAGATCTATAACCCTACCCTAGCACTTTGATCTTTTAGGTTTGACCAAACAAGGTTAAGGTTAGAGTGATCCTAATAATATAATGCATGAATAATGTGATATAATATGTCATATAATTCATTTGGTGATAATAAGATGATAAATAACTTAATTGGATGCATAATGATGTTAATGGGCCTCTAATGGGCTAGATGATATAACCCATGTAATAAAGCCTCAAATTAAATAGTAGACTTCAAATTCATAATCTACACATCAAAATAAGCCTACACGTCAATTTTCATCTAATTTGAACTACCTTGAAATAATATGGTAAATTAAGAGAGAGAAATTGCCTAAAAAGTGTAATTAATAAATAAATATAATAAGTAACGCCAAAAGAGGAAAATAATCTTAGATTCATAATCTACATAATAAATATAGCCTTTGGGTGAATTTTCATCCAATTTGGAGAAAGTTTGCTTTAAAGGTGAAATCCGGAGAGAGAAAGTGTGTAGAACCTTCAAAATATTAATTAAATACTCAAACAACTCCAATATGTAAAATTGATGGCAAACTCGTATCTAACCAATTAAATATGACTTGTGGGTCAAGTTTCATAAAACTTGGATAATCCTAATGCCATTAATGAAGGAGGTAAGAGAAAATATGATTTGATTTATTTAACCCATTAAAAGTTTCCAAAAGGCAAAACTAAGTGCATAATCGGAATCTACATGACTTTATTGGCCTCTGTGCAAATTTTGGCTTAATTTGGATAATGTATGAACCCTTAGTTGATGAGAGAGAAAAAGAGTATTGATTATATGCATCACTTTCAAATCCGACTATGGTTTCCACATTTATATGTGTCACGCACTGAGATTTATTTGCCTTTTCTATCGCATGTGATCTTGACCGCTCGTTTTTGATCCAACGGCCAGCAAGCCGTCTCCTACCTTGAGTAGGAGACTGATATGCGGGCTATAGTGCCTGCGACTTCTCAAACTCCTTTTTCCCTCCTCGGTCCATCTTTCTTTCTGATTTTCTTGCGACAGATCCATTAGGTGTTTCCGTATCAGTCTATCCCTATTTTCTATACCTATTTCTTCCCTTTTTGGGAAACCCCAATTCTTGGGGAGCAAGGCTTCAGCCTGCTTGCTTTTCCGATAGGTGTCAATCCCTAATCTATATAAGAGGGTTCCTTGAGCTTTATTTCTCTCCGCAAAACGTGTCTGGCTCTTCAATTTTTCTTCACGCATCCTCTACTTTGTCCGTCGGTGACCTGCATTCGGGTACAAGTTGTGGCTGACCTCCATGGTTCTCCGAGGCACCAGTGCAGCAATTAGCCTGCTCGGTGAGTTCGATTTCTCGTATCCTTCCTTTTATTTGTGTTGCTTTGGCGAGGAGTCGAGTTTTTCCCGTTTGCCCAATCTGTGGCCGAGCTGCTCTTCCTAGAGCAGTGTCCATCACGTCGGCTGGGAGGAAAAAGGATCACCTACGTGCTTTTACCTGTCTGCCCTCTCCGTTTTCTTCTTTTGCTATTTCTCGTGTGAGGGTAGGATGGTCTTTTGGTCAGTTTTTCCTTCTGTTGTGGATGCGGCTTCACTAGACTTTGACCAAGCTGATGACTCACTAACATGGGAGACCCCCATTGGGCCATGTCACGCGTGGCCACCCTCTCTCTTTTCTCTTTGCAATCGATTCACTGACGTGGAATTACTTGATTGGTCGATATTAAAAATCAATAACTAATTAATAGATGATCAGAAAAATACAAATAAATACTAGTTGGAATCATAAAAAGAAGGGCTTTCTAATGGTATAATTTTTGTTGGCTAAATATAATGTTTTAAATAGGTGTTTTTAATGGATCTAATTAATGATGAATTAACTTCAAAAATTCATAACTAATCATTTATAAGTCAGGAAAATATAATAAAATATGTTTTGAACTCAGGAAAATATAAACTAAAATGTGGCATAGTTTTGATAACCTAATTCACTCATAATAAAAAGGTGGTTTTTAGGGTTTATGAAATCTATGTAATTCTAACCCTAATCCCACATTCATGTTAATAGGTTCTTGGGATGCCTAGGCTTGGACCTATTTGACTCTGAAGTTGAGGTATGTTTGCATCCTCGATTATTATTTTGAGTAATTAGCCTATGTTTATTCTTTCTCTTGGTCCTATGGACAATAGCCTATACACATTGCTCTTATCTTTTGATATCATGGTTCATGTGAACTATCTTTTATTTGTTATTTATCTTGTGATCATATATATTCTCTTGACTCTATTTCATATGCCTTTATGCATGTTGGACTTTTGATGATATATACCCACTGTGATGTGGATTCTTACTTGTTGATATATGCCCACTATGATGTGGATGTTTATATGTTTGTGTTGTCCATTGTGTGATGGCAACATTATTTATTCTGACTATACTTTCCTATTTGCCTCTCCATTAAACATGCTATGTGATTCAATAGCACTAGAGTAGTGTAATTACATTGGTTTGGGGCAGTATTCGCCTATTGTTTATTTGGAGGGTGGTAGTATACCATTCCTCTGTAAATCGAGTGTGGCAGTAATCCATGCTCAAATTTTATATATTTGGGAGATTGGCAGTATTCCTTTCTCTATCAGGTTCAAGTTTGTGCTTGGCCGCCTTTGTTATTTATATTTTTCTAGGGCTATGTTTATCTCACATGCATGCAGGTTGATGATGTTGTGGGGTGTGTGCCCTACTACTTTCTTATGTGCCAGTATTGCACAATCTTTATTGTTTTGTTTTATGGCAAGTATCCCTTTTGTTATGATTCTCTTCTCTTGATACCCATTTGGGTAGTACTTATCTCTTACATGGGAAGCTTTTATTTTGATGTCCCATTTTCTTTATACATTGCTCAATTTGCTTTTTAGTATGCACATACCAGCCTTTGCTGATGTCTCATGTTGTTTCTCTTTTGCTGGGGTATGCTTCCAACCCTAGGTGGAGGACATGGATGTCTTGACATGTGGACCCGAACTTAGTTTGTGAAGTTAAAGCTTGTAGACAATCTTGAGGTGGTTTAGATTTCCTCTACATGGATCCTTGTGATGTAAGCTTGTAACCCTTTGTTTTATAATTGAATATAGTCATGTTTTTCTTCCGCTGCTATACATTGGTCTTTTGATTACCATTATATAAAGATTTGAAATTTTTACACCCACTCCATCATACCTTCTGAGTGTGTTTGGACTAGAGGTTTTATTGTTCAAATTTTTAGTAAGGAGGTGATTTCACTTCTTTATAGCATGGTATCAGAGCCCATGGTAGTCGGAATCCGACTATTTCAATTTTGTTTGCCTATAGAACCCGTGACTTAGATAGTTGCCTCTAGGTGAGATGTTCACCCTAGATTTAATCTATGATGATCTTTTGTGCAATAAGGTTTGGTTTGAGGATGAGAATATGTTAGGAGATCTAAATATGGAAATATTGTGACTCTGTTCTCATATTGATTTTTGCTAGCATGTTGGTTTACATCGCAAAGTTTTCATCAACAAAAATTATTTTCACTATACTACTATATGTACAAAACTTATCTCTGCTTTGTCGATGTTTTCATGAACTAAGTCACAATGAAGATGAAACTCTAGTTTGATTAGAATTTAACCCTAGTTTTATGACTAAGTATGTTATAATGGTGTAGCTGACCTACCCTATGACTTTTGGATGTTCATGTAGGTTTGATAGGTTAGAGACACGAGGACCTAAAAACTCAACCCTATATAGCGACTTTAGTTGGATACATGAGAAATATAAATCTCTAAAATCTTTCATAACTATGAGATGTGGGTAGCTCTAAAATTTTGTTTAGTTTGACTTGTTAGGTTGAACCCTTTGAAGGGGTGGAGAGTAGTTAGTTTTGATGTTTGGATCTATAGATTTCAAGGAAGAAATCCTTTTAAGGGGTGGAGTGTTGTAACATACCAGATCTATAACCCTACCCTAGAACTTTGATCTTTTAGGTTTGACCAAACAAGGTTAAGGTTAGAGTGATCCTAATAATATATTGCATGAATAATGTGATATAATATGTCATATAATTCATTTGGTGATAATAAGATGATAAATAACTTAATTGGATTCATAATGATGTTAATGGGCATCTAATGGACTAGATGATATAACCTATGTAAGAAAGCCTCAAATTAAATAGTAGACTTAAAATTCGTAATCTACACATAAAAATAAGCCTACATGTCAATTTTCATCTAATTTGAACAACCTTGAAATAATATGGTAAGTTAAGAGAGAGAAATTGCCTAAAAAGTGTAATTAATAAATAAGCATAATAATTGACTCCAAAAGAGGAAAATAATCTTAGATTCGTAATCTACATAATAAATATAGCCTTTGGGTGAATTTTCATCCAATTTGGAGAAAGTTTTCTTTAAAGGTGAAATTAGGAGAGAGAAAGTGTGTAGAACCTTCAAAATATTAATTAAATACTCAAACAACTCCAATATGTAAAATTGACGGCAAACTCGTATCTAACCCATTAAATATGACTTGTGGGTCAAGTTTCATAAAATTTGTATAATCCTAATGCTATTAATGAAGGAGGAAAGAGAAAATATGATTTGATTTATTTAACCCATTAAAAGTTTTCATAAGGCAAAATTAAGTGCATAATCAAAATTTACATGCCTTTATTGGCCTCTGTGCAAAATGTGGCTTAATTTGGATAATGTATGAACCCTTAATTGATGAGAGAGAAAAAGAGTATTGATTATATGCATCACGTTCAAATCCGACTATGGTTTCCACATTTATATGTCTCACACGCTGAGATTTATTTGCCTTTTCTATTACATGCGATCTTGACCGCTCGCTTTTGATCCGACGGCCAGCAAGTCGTCTCCTACCTTGAGTAGGAGACTGATACGCGGGCTACAGTGCCTTTGACTTCTCGGACACCTTTCTCCCTCCTCAGTCCATCTTTCTTTCTGATTTTTCTTGAGACAAATCCATTAGGTGTTTCCGTATCGGTCTATCCCTATTTTCTATACCTATTTCTTCTCTTTTTGGGAAACCCTAATTCTTGGGGAGCAAGGCTTCAGCCTGCTTGCTTTTCCGATAGGTGTCAACCCCTAATCTATATAAGAGGGATCCTTGAGCTGCTTTTCTCTCTGCAAAACGTGTCTGGCTCTTCAATTTTTCTTCACGCGTCCTCTGCTTTGTCTGTCGGTGACTTGCGTTTGGGCACAAGTTGCGGCTGACCTCCACGGCTCTCGGAGGCACTAGTGCAACAATTAGCCTGCTCGGTGAGTTCAGTTACTCATACCCTTCCTTTTATTCGTGTTGCTTTGGCGAGGAGTTGAGTTTTGCCCATTTGCCCAATCTGTGTCCGAGATGCTCTTCCTAGAGCAGTGTCCATGGCACCGGTTGGGAGGCAAAAGAATCACCCACGTGCTTTTACCTGTCTGCCCTCTCCGTTTTCTTCTTTTGCTTGTTTTTCGTGCGAGGGTAGGATGGTCTTTTGGTCAGTTTTTCCTTCTGTTGTGGATGCAGCTTCACTAGACTTTGACCTAGCTGATGACTCGGTAACATGGGCGACTCCCATTGGGCCATGTCACGCGTGGTCACCCTCTCTCTTTTCGCTTTGCAATCGATTCACTGACGTGGAATTACCTGATTGGTCGATATTAAAAATCAATAACTAATTAATAGATGATCAGAAAAATACAAATAAATACTCGTTGGAATCAGAAAAAGAAGGGGTTTCTAATGGTATAACTTTTGTTGTCTAAATCTAATGTTTTAAATAGGTGTTTTTAATGGATCTAATTAATGATGAATTAACTTCTAAAATTCATAACTAATAATTTATAAGTCAGGAAAATATAATAAAATATGTTTTGAACTCAGGAAAATATAACCTAAAATATGGCATGGTTTTGATAACCTAATTCACTCATAATAAAAAGGTGGTTTTTAGGTTTATGAAATCTATGTAATTCTAACCCTAATCCCACATACATGTTAATAGGTTCTTTGGATGCCTAGGCTTGAACCTAGATGTGACTTTGGACCTGTTTGACTCTAAAGTTGAGGTATGTTTGCATCGTCGATTATTCTTTTGAGCAATTAGCTTATGTTTCTTCTTTCTCTTGGTCCTATGGACAATAGCCTATACACATTGCTCTTATCTTTTGATATCATGGTTCATGTGAACTATCTTTTATTTATTATTGATCTTGTGATCATATATATTCTCTTGACTCTATTTCATATGCCTTGGTGCATGTTGGACTTTTGATGATATTTACCCACTGTGATGTGGATTCTTACTTGTTGATATATGCCCACTATGATGTGGATGTTTATACGTTTGTGTTGTCCATTGTGTGATGGCAACATTATTTATTCTAACTATACTTTTTTACTTGCCTCTACATTAAACATGCTATGTGATTCAGTAGCACTAGACTAGTGTAATTACATTGGTTTGGGGCAGTATTCCCCTATTGTTTATTTCGAGGGTGGCAGTATACCATTCCTCTGTAAATCGAGTGTGGTAGTAATCCATGCTCAAATTTTATATATTTGGGAGATTGGCAGTATTCCTTTCTCTATCAGGTTTAAGTTTGTGCTTGGCCGCCTTTGTTATTTATATTGTTCTAGGTCTATGTTTATCTCACATGCATGCAGGTTGATGATGTTGTGGGGTGTGTTCCCTACTACTTTCTTATGTGCCAGTATTGCACAATCATTATTGTTTTGTTTTATGGCAAGTATCCCTTTTGTTATGATTCTCTTCTCTTGATACCCATTTGGGTGGTACTTATCTCTTGCATGGGAAGCTTTTATTTTGATGTCCCTTATTCTTCATACATTGCTCAATTTGCTTTTTAGTATGCACATACCAGCCTTTGCTGATGTCTCCTATTGTTTCTCTTTTGCTGGGGTATGCTTCCAACCCTAGGTGGAGGACATGGATGATTTGACATGTGGACCCGAACTTAGTTTGTGAAGTTAAAGCTTGGAGACAATCTTGAGGTGGTTTAGATTTCCTCTACATGGATCCTTGTGATGTAAGTTTGTAACCCTTTGTTTTATAATTGAATATAGTCATGTTTTTCTTCCACTGCTATACATTGATCTTTTGATTACCATTATATAAAGATTTGAAAATTTTACACCCACTCCATCATACCTTCTGAGTGTGTTTGGACTGGAGGTTTTATTGTTCAAATTTTTAGTAAGGAGGTGATTTCACTTCTTTACACTTACCTTGTTAGCTTACATGGACTCCATAATGACCTCGAGCCATTACTCAGATTATCATATTCTATGGCTTCTACTTAATTAGCTGGCTCATCCTAGTATGACCAACCTATCTGAATTGTTGGATTCATAATCCTTAATTTCATATGTGTTCTGCTACAACTATTTTATTTTGTGTTACATGATGAACTTGAGAATCCACAATAATTTGTGAACCACTTAGTTCTTCTTGTACCCCTTTTGTTGGTCTCCAACATTTTGAGTTCTACTTTTACTCCAACTGATTCTTTAGAAACCCAGTCATCCTAGTAACAAAACAATTTAGTCATTGGATTGGGATTAATAGTAATATTCAATAGTCATGGTTTTTGGATAAACCTTCTTAAAGAAACTACTTTCTCAATGTAGGTTTCAATCCTTTAGACATATTGGGACATTCCCATATCAAATCAGATATGATGTATAACAAACCATTCACATGGTACATGATTTAGTTATAGGTATATATTTATGAGGATATAAGAAGATTAGATTAATTGATAATTATATCATGACTCATCATGGTATTTCATCCTGACACATCATTATGTTCAGATGGATTTGACTTGTAATACATAATCATAGCTGTTTCTTGAAGGTTCTCAAGGTATTGATGCAAATTATTTCAACATTTGATCTCTTTAAAGTTTGTTAATACTTTCATCAAAGTCATACTTAATTTATAATCTCCTTGAACACTTCAAAAGATTAATGTTTCTATTTTACTAATTACATATCATCATATTACTAGTAAATAAAATTAGGTATATGATTTATCTATAGCATTCATACCAAAACATTTTCATGCATCACATGTATGAGGTCTAATGGAAAGGTTTGTCCTCCCACAACATCTAGTATAGGATGTTTTGTCACTTTATGTATAAGCAAAAATTGCATATTTTCTTAGGTCAATAACCAAGGGAGTCTAGATTAACATCAATATGTATTATAGATATGCATTTCTTATACATCTAATGTCTTTGGTATTAACGTTGAAAAACTTATCCACAATTTTTTTAAAGAAAAGATCACTGATAGTTGGCCATTGCCATGAAAGATCATATCTTTTGAGATAGAAACATTAATATCTCACTTTATTGATTCATCAATCTTGTCAAACAAGATTCTTAAAGTAAATATCTCTATTTTTTGCCATAATGAAATAGTAGTTTCGTTAACTCTATTACATGCCCATTGGGATAAGATAAATTTAAATGTAGACTAAAGCTTCTGCAACTCTGGCTCTACCCTATCCATCTTTGTTCTTACATGAGGGATTTCACTTCTTGTTTGATCCTACACATCATGTATGTCAGATCTCTATTTGATATCGTATACCAAGAAGAAGTAATTAAATTTATCTTATGATGTTTATACCTGAAGTGGAGGCCATAGCTTCTTCCTTCTTCTTCTTTAGTTCCTCTAACCAGAGAGGGTAATTTATTTTCTAGTGTCCATGCTAGTGACAATGGAAATGTTTGCCTCTTTTCTTCACTCCTCCATTTGCTTTGAGATCTGAAGATTTGGACTTCTAGATACCTTTAGAACTCTTCTTAGCTTTTCCTTTTCCTTTTCTTTTAGACTTCCCCTTTGTCTTTTTGATCACCATCATAGACTTGGGTTTTGTCCTTCTTCATCTATCCCTTAGCTGTTCTCAACATGCCCAACAACTCTGATAATGATTTGTCAAAGTGGTTCATGTTGTAGTTCATTAGAAATTTAATATATGATTCTGGAAGAGATTGTAGAATCATATCGGTGGTCAACTCTTGACCCAAGAGGAATCCTAGTCTAGCTGGGTTCATCACATACTTAATGATCTCAAGTACATTACGACCTAATGGGTCTTCTTCTGTTATGTTACATTTGAACACTGCCTTGGAGACATCATATCACTCTTATCTTCCTTGATCTTAGAACATGTTCTTGAGATGTTTGATCATCTCAATCATACCCATCTTTTCATGTTGTCACTACAACTCATAGTTCATGGAGCATATCATCAAACACTTGACATCTACATCATCTTCAGTATGCCTCTTGTAAACATTCTTGTTAGTCTGAGGTGTAGTTGGAAGGGGTTCATCTGGTTCTGGCATCTCAAGGACATAGAGTTTACACTCCTGTGTGAGAATGATTCTCACCATCTAGAACCAGTTATGAAAATTGTTTCCATTAAGTGTATCCTTCTCAAAGACAGATCGTAGAGAAAAGTGATTGTTGTTTGTTGCCATTTGATTCTACATAAGAATTTACAATTTTATCAAAAACTCATTTTTTATTTGATTTGATTTGATTAAAATTTGGGCGATAAGAATTGGTTCTTTAATTAATTGTTGTTCTCACTATTTTGACCAAATTGATAACACTCAAGTATCAATTCTAGAAAACTATAATGAATCAATTTTCTAATGAGCAAGATCCAACATAATTCAACTATGGCCCGACCAACACCACAAAACACAGTTAATTACCAAGGTAGGAAAATTTTTTCAATTGCATCATATGCAATTCTTGATAGACGATATGCATAACTCCTTGCCATAACCTTCTACATTCTTATGGGATTAGACACTCTAAGAATCACCAATTAAGTCAGAACCAATAGCCAATACGATAATAATAAACCCCGCAAAGATGGAACCTACATTACTACCATCACACTTCCATGAGGTAGACGGCGTACCATGCGAGGGTGTAACCTAGGCTTAATCGAACATATATATATATATATATATATATATATATATATATATATATATATATATATATATATATATATATATATATATATATATATATATATATATATATATATATATATACACACACATATACATATATATACATATATATACATGTATATATACATATATGTACATGTATATATACATATATATACATATATGTACATGTATATATACATATATATAGATATATATATACATATATGTATATATATATGTATATATATATATATATATATATATTCGATACCCATGTAGGTAACTAACTTTAGTTACCCGTGGATATATTTTGTAATAGAAAGGTACCTGTTTGTAATGCGACATACAATGTTTGCAATAGATGACCAAATTTGTAATATAAACACTCGTTTTGTATTACAATGTAAACTACTGTCATAAATATCATTTTTACTATAATTAGACATGTAATACAAAAGCAAGTGTTTGTATTACAAATTTGGTCATCTCATTACAAACAATGTCTGTCTCATTACAAATATGTATATATTTGTATTGATTTTGTTGTCCTTACATGAGTGACTTACACTCTTGCAAATGAGCTCAAATTTTGTAAATGGCCTATTATTATTGTAATGATGAAGATCAATGGATTGAATTTTGAAAAAACATAGTCTAGATAGGCAAATATCATTGCGGTGTACAACTTGATTTGTACACTCCAGTGTATTCTAGCATGACTCTCTCTCTCTCTCTCTCTCTCTCTCTCTCTCTATATATATATATATATATATATATATATATATATATATATATATATATATATGCACATATATTGCATTGACTCTCCACTTATATAGTACTTATCATATACATACTATATCCCACAATGAAACATGCAATATAAGACAAAAAGTGATGGTTATGGCCATGCCTACTGTAATTCCTTGGAACCACAAGGAATTACTACCACCTAGATCAGTCATCACATCACATGTATGAACCTGATGTTGGTGTAGATCTGTGCTTGCTAATATGGATAGGTCAGTTCAACTCTTGAAATGATCATCTCGCCTCTTGGTTGGTCAATTTGTCCTCCTGTCCAATTGATGTCTATATCCCTACCAAATAGTCAGTTAGGCCTTCTAGGAAGGTCATCTGGCCTCCTATCCAATTGATGTTTAGACTCCTTCCAAATGGTCAGTTTGGTCCACCAGGCGGTTGTTTGGCTCCTTTATTCTATCCTACATGGTCCTTCAGACGGTCGACTCATCTCATGAACTGGTCATCTCATCTGGCATGATCATCTTCTTTGTTGTTTTAAGAAAAAAACTATCATGTTACTACTTTATAACATTCATTATAGAGAAACCTCAAGTTAAAATTAAGGGGAGAAAAGGTAGGAAAGAATTAACTTTATATTGGGTATAAGGTGATAGAGTTTCGGTACTTTAAGGGAGCGAAATCACCGCTTTACTAAAAATTTGAATAATTGACATCCATTCCAAACACTCTCAGAGGTATGATGGAATGGGCATAAATTTTCCAAACTTATTAAACATTAGTATACAAAAGACCATTAGAAAGCAGTGGAATAAAAAATAACTGACTATATTCAATTTCATAAAAGGTTTACAAAAATACATCAAATTCTCCCATGAGGGTTTACATCAAGACACACAATCAAGATCTAGATAGAGGGAAGTCTAGACTACTACAATCTTGTCTCCAAGTAACATCTCCATCAATCGAGTCCAAGCCAAAAGCTAAGATCTTCCTTGTCTTATCCATCACCTTGCTCAACACCTGGGTGGTTGGGAAGGCACCCAGCAAAAAGGGAAAGGGAAGAAAAGTATGTGCCACAAAACTAGTCTAGGATATCAAGATAAGTAAATCAAATAAAAATAGGCTAGGGTTCATCATAAGATGAAGATAACAAGAGTATGAGGCTATATTCAAAATAAACTTGCCATTAAAAATTATATCAAAAAGGATTTTCATGTAAGATAATTATGTCTACCTAACTAAGTAGGGTTGAGGCACCTACCGGACCTCTAACCTTAGGTGAGGGGAGAATAAGACATTCCCAATCACCTACAATATTATGGGCAGAATAAGACATTCCCCAGGGTGATTATTTACATGCCCTTTGTGGGTGGTTGTACATAAGTACCGCTACTTTAAATTAAATATAACACAAATCCACATGCTAGAAAATGAGTCATGGCAAGAGTAGTCATAATATTCAATAAGCATGGCAGTGGGGTATAAGACCCAAACAAGAAGAAATTATAATCTAATTTGAGGCATGAACAACATTAGGATTCAAGAATAGGATATTTAGGGTTCAGTTAAGACTCATTAGTGAAATATAGGGTTTGTCTGCAATTATCCCAACATAGGGTGTAAGGAATTCACATACCTCTCTCACTAATATCAATTACTAACTTTCACCACTTTAATTGAGTCCAAGTTCCACTTTGCCTATTTTCAATGTATTAACATGTATTAGAGTACATAGTGCACATTAATATATAGAAACCCTATTTTTAGAGATTTTTAGCAAAATTCGGATTTATACTCTTAAAACATCACCAATAAACTTATTAGGTTTTCTTGATCAAGAAAACATATATTTATGTTAAGTTTGGAGTTATGATGATTAAGATGTAATTTTTATAGATTTTATGCATTAAATTCGTTTTACAAAAATCAGCCTTCATCAAACCATGAAATCAGACCTTAAAAATATTTTTATTAGATAGAGATTAATTTTCCTATTCCAAAACATATATTTTTGTCAAATTTGGATAAGCGGTTTAGAAGATATGAATTTTGTAATACTGACCAATAGGAAATTACCACATCATCAAACCGATCGAGATAATTAAAGAGAGAGGGAGAGGGAGAAAACACCATTCGACCAAGATCATGTTTGAAGTTGCATAGGTAACCAAACTAGAGCTTCTAGAGAAGGTAAAACAATAAGAAATCAAAACCTTGGAAGAGCATGGTAAAAAGAGATGGAAATCGTCGATTTTCAACATAAAAGCATGAGTTTTCAGCATGTACGAAGCAATATATGAGAAGGGTGTTAACCAAACTTTCCTATAGGGAAGATAAGAAGGTCCAAACAGCAAGTATCCTAGCTTAGAAGGTCTGGTTTCTCCAACACTAGCTCCTTTCTTGGACAAAGATCACCTTCTCAACTTAGAGGTGATAAACCCTAGCAAAAGAGCATAGAGATGAGGTGTTTTAGGGTTCTAGGTGGATTTTCACCTTGGAAGTCCATGGTTAAGACCTGTAATAGGGTGTAAGGAAGACTAATAGTATGAAAATAGGGAAGTAAGGGAGGGAACTTACTAGTTTTGGTCTAAATTACCAAGGAGGAGCTTAAGAAATCCTAATAGAGCAATTTGGATACCATATGAGCCTTCTTCACCAAGGTAGGCTCTCTCTATTACCTTGGGTCAGCAACTTCGTGGCCAAATATAAAAGGAACTATTCTCTAAACTAGAATAAAGAAAAGGAGACCAAGAGTTTCGAATTTGTGAGTTGGGAAATGGGTATGTATGGCTATATATAGAAAAAGTTCAAGCACGAGGTGTTTTATGGGACTTTACATGTGTCTTTAGCCTAGGGCTTCATGGCCTTGCAAGTGGACACCTCATGGGGGCTCTAAAATATCTAAGGTAGGTTTTTGGACCCTTCTAGGACATCCCAACCGACCTCCATCAAAGAAATAACCCTATTGGTCGATGGCTTCTAAAGATAAACTCACTTATAAAGAGGAAAACCCTAAAATGCCCTTGGAAAGCAATACCATCAAACCAAGGTGAAACTAGGTGCTCCCATGGTTCTAGAATTCGATAATGGTAAGGTGGTATATAATTATTATAATTCATGTGATAATTTGCAAAGAAAACCTCCCAATTGGGTAAATTGCATAAAAGCCCAGAATGTACCTAAAATTGCATAACTTTCACAAATAACATCCAAATCAAACCAAACTTCATCCACAAGTTATCTTTGATGTGTAGAATATGAATTTTCCATTATTTCCATATTTTCAATTTATAAAATCACATTATTAATTACTTATGCCTTTTATTGATTTTCTCTCTCCTAAACTTATCCTAATATTTCAAGGTAGTCCAAATTAGATGAAATTTGACATGTAGGCTAATTTTGATATGTAGATTTCGAATTTGAAGTTTGTTTCCTCTTTTGAGACTTATTTTTATGAGATCTGTCATATGGCCCATTAACGACCCATTATCTAAATTGTTCATCTGATTAAGTTTCTTATCTTCATATTACCACTAAAATGAGTTATGTGGTATATTTTATATTTTCAAATTACATCAAAAAGTTAGATTAAGGTTTAGAGCACTTAATCATGGTAATTAAGCTTTCACTGAGGTATTTGAGCATAAATTGTTCCATTGGTATAATTAGTGAATAAATGTTCACTAAACCATTATATTCTCTACAAATTGAACAAAAAGGCCAAGAAGGATAGAAATGAAAGGAAAAGATGGGAAAGAGGGTCAAAAGATAAAATTCCAGAATTTGGTATGTTACAACACTCCACCCCTTAAAGAGGATTTCGTCCTTGAAATCACAAGTAAGAAGGGAAGGGTGAGTGTGCACCATCTCATCACAAAACATCAGGTTATTTCTCCAACCTTAACTTCCACCAAACAATTCATCAACATATACTCCACAAGCATATCGACATAGGTTAGGTTATAAAGGTTCACCTAGGTTCCATTATTTAGATATTCTTTTTAGGAGATTTAACATTATTTACATTTTTGGCTCATTAACATTATATTCATTATGATATCACATTATCATTATTATTCTTTTAATTGTGTCATGTCATATTTACTTTGTTTCCAAAAGAGTTATATTTCATTATTATCCATGAACATCATATATATATATTTCTCATTTATCTTACTAAGAATTTTAGCAAAATTATGGGTTACTCAATTCCCTCAATATACTTGATCATTATCCTTAATATTTTGAACTTCGACTTCATTATCCTTATACTATCACCACATTAAGTTATAACAAATTATTTTGCATGCAATATTCAATTTGTCTTTAAGTCTTAATTCAATCCAAATTATGTCACATAAATTACATATATTTATATTATACGTTATCTCACTACCACATTATATATCTTTATTTCTCACATTAATGTCATCATTAATCATTCTCTCATATTTATTTATATTATTTATTTCCACATATATGTGAATAGAATCACTTCATATTCATATTGAAGACATTCCATGTATTTTAATGATCAAGGTGGGACATATTAAAAATTGATTCACATTAAGTGAATAATCGTGTGTGTATTAGATAACAAGGTAACATACCATGCATTTCATATTGACGACTTGATTAATATGTGATTAGATGATTATATATATTATTTATGTGTATCAAAGTATGTTAACTGATTATGGAACCTAATGTCATTAATGTATCATGAAAGACATTAAGGATGTATATGTTAAGGTTAGATGATTACAACTTAGGGTTCAGGTTAATGTGATCACTAAGTTTTACTTAGTATGTATTAAGTTCAAGATTAGGTTAAAATCATCTTACTTATCATTTCATTAGATTTTATTGGTTTATGACATGGGAAACACCATGCATATCCATTAGGATTAATATGTGAGTTACTCATATTATGTGCATTAGGTATTCATTAGGGTTTGAACATATAAATTATTCCTCAAACGATCATTATATGTTCATTAATATATAAACAAGTATGTTAGACTATAACTATAACTTGTTTGGACCCCACTAAGGTTTCAAGCACAACAACCTCCTAAGTATGGGGTTAGAGTTCCTAAAGATAGTGTAGATAGATTTCAAGATGTCATAGGGCTCCATCCCCCTAAAGAGGATTTCTTCCTTGAAATCTAACCACCCAACATCATCAAACTAACTATACTCCACCCCTTAAAGGGTTCAACCTATCAAGACAAACTACACTAGGGTTAAAGGATGAGTCTAACTTAACCATGTACAAGATCCATCACACTTCCACTGCACACTCTGATAGCTCACATAACCCCAAACTTCAAAGTCTAGGTTCTAGGGATAACTATCCAAACATGTGGTCCTATGGGTCATAAGGAAACTAGTCTTGGTATCCATCGTCAAACAAGTCACCATAAACCTAAAACATAGGGTTCCCAAAGATATACAACATAGATGTCTAAGGTCACTATTGCCTGAAAGCAAACTATTTCAGACAATCCATTTCAGCCAAGGTCGGGCCGGTATCATATGGATCTGGGAGTCCTCATAAACCAAACAAGTGGTGCAGAGGAAAATATTGCCAGCCCCCATAACCTGATCCTTTCTAGACACCTTTGCTTCAACTTCATGCCCTGATAGTTACCTAAAGCCAAACCTAAACAACATTAAGTTATGCATATTTTAGTTATGAGTATTTTATGGTTTTATTCATCATGATACTAATGTGGAACTATAGGGTCCTATATCAACCTTTAATCATTCATAGATCAACTGTAGGGCAACCATGTCACCTAAAAGAACTATGTAAGGTAGGGATTCTAATTAGGGAGACAAAACTGAAATAGTCAGATTCCAACTACCATGGGCTCTGATACAATGCTGTAAGGGAGCGAAATCACCCCTTTACTAAAAATTTGAAGAATTGAAATCCATTCCAAACACTCTCAGAGGTATGATGGAATGGGCATAAATTTTCCAAACTTATTAAACATTGGTATACAAAAGACCATTAGAAAGAAGCAGAATAAAAAATAACTGACTATATTCAATTTCATATAAGGTTTACAAAAATACATCAAATTCTCCCATGAGGGTTTACATCAAGACAAACAATCATGATCTATATAGAGGGAAGTTGACGTGTATTTTACTACGCGCTTAAACGCAAGTATACGCGTCGAGTAATATAGGCCTTGTGAGGCCCGAGTCGAACTCAGGGATACGTGAATTATTGGAGACTTCTACTAACTAATCGCAATCAGCTAGACCGATTAACAAAGTAGGGTTTTGTTGTTCAAATTAAAAGAAAATAAAAATCAAACAAAGAAAACAATCAAGTAAAGGTTAATTTAATCAATTAAAAGGATATCTTTAGGATGGCGGTTTCACCGCGGGTCAACATTGTATTAGATTTCATGTAATTCCTCACACTTCTCTCTCTATCCGGGTAGTGGCCTGAAATGAGAATTACCCACTGTCGTGGTGTAATCCACTACTTAGATTTAGGTTGATTCCATCGTCATAGTAATCATTCCCCTAAACTAAGCGCATTAAGATCGGTCCCTCAGTTCCCACCATTAATTTTACAACTCCTTTGTCAAGGGTTTTATTAATTAATGTAGAATTCGTCTCTTTTCAACCGTTAATCCTTCTGTCGAAGTGATTAAGGGCATTAATTTATTATTATGGTGATCAAACATAACAATAGCAATAGAGAAAACGAATTTATACCACGGATATGAGAGAAAAACATGAATTATCAATATAAAATCATCATACAATGTATCCCCGGGCTACTCCCGGTCCTAAAGATTGAGAGTTTTAGCCTCTCATGTTCATCTTAAACGAATACATGGTAGAAATTGGGGAATTCATAAGAAAAACGTGAAATAAATGGGAAAACCCCTGAACGGAGAAGAACCGGTGGATCCTTGGCGTAGAACACAAGCTTTCCCCGCCTGTCGGTGGTGGAAATTGTCTTCGGCAGCGTCCGAATCACCCGGAATGAGCTTCTCGGCCTCCGTTCTCCTTTCTCTCCTCCTCGGCACTCGTGCAATCCAAAATGAGATGATCCTCACGTCTGGGCGGCCGTCATTAGGTATAAGTCCCTAATTAGGTCGTCAAATAACAACAGCCGTCCGATCGAAATCAAAACAAATCCAACGCATATTTGCCGGCGTCGATACCATCGACGCGAGTCGATGGTATCGACACAGCGGATTAGCGGAAGCTTTCCTTTCTTTTATTCTGAGCGCCTGTCATGATCTCGATACCATCGACTTGGGTGTCGATGGTATCGACTCCTTTAGCGTCGGTTGTTGTCGTTTAGCGACGCTGTAGCTCTCCTTGAGTCGATGGCATCGACTTGCGTCGATGGTATCGACTTCATCCTCGCCAGCAGCCTGGAGACATCTCGATGCCATCGACATGGGTGTCGATGGTATCGACTCTGTATTGCTCTTCTCGGCTGACAACCTGTGGCTTGGTCGATGGTATCGACATCCGTCGATGGTATCGACGGATGCAGATACTTGTTCTTCCTGAAATTGCACAACAAGACCAAGTAAATCCACACGATTTATGATAAGATGATCAATAATGCTTAAAATAGTGAAACAAAGGGGATTTGATATAAAATGATGGCAAAGACCAAATAAAGTGAATTATGCAATAATATCCATGAAAATGAGTAATTAAGGCACAAAACACATATGAAATAGGTCTCTAAATGCGACTCAAAATCATCGCATCAAACTCCCCTAAGCTTAAACATTGCTCTCCCTTGAGCAACTAATCCTTAGAGTAGAATTGCAGATGTCAACTAACAATCAACACATCACCCCACATCCCACATGACTCCCACTGAACGTTCTCAAACCGGCCTTTCCTAATCACAGAATAGTAATTACCCTACAGGCGACAATAATCATCAATAAAAGAAATTATCCTTCAAACCGATGAACAGTATCACATAAGGCAGTTAACATAATAAAGTTCGCCGATTCAGCCATGGTGCATCTTGTGATCGCCTAAACTACGTTGCTCGCCCTAACTACCATCTACATGGAAGCAGTCCTCCTTATAATCATGAGTGAGGAGAAAATCACGGTGACCTACCAATTCGAGCAACGGGTGGATGGAATGGGTGGTTCATGGGAGAATATGGAAGTATTACACAGTTTCAGTATGCATATAACAAAATGCCCTAAATGATGCAAATGCACATTAAGAATGCCCTAATGCCTAAAAGTGGGTGGAATGATGCATGCACTAACCTTCTACCTCAAAATGAGATATAAATCTACTCAAGCCACATCATGTACTCAATTCCCCTGTTATACAAGTGATATCATTCCTTTCTCCCTCTTATTCCATTTCCTTCTAAATTCTCTTCTTTTTTTTTCTTTTTTTTTCAAAATTTTTTTTTTCAGATTTTTTTCTTTTCCTCTTAGCCCACATATCCATAATTGCTTAGAGATACATGTGTTAGGCTATTTTCTTCATGATTGGAAATCTTTGTACTGATGCGAGGGTATGGAACAATTTAGATCACTTTTCAGGTCAACTGAGATACATGGTGTACTTATGCATGAAAATCATGAAAGTATGAGTGCAACTACATGACATGCACCTAAAAGTAATGTGCATGAATCACTATACATTTTTTTTCTCGTTTTATGCAAAAGTATGAAAATAACAATGCAAATTCTATCTACATGCTATGCACACAAAAGAAATTGAAACTGCACTTTACTTCCAATTCTTGGGTGGATTATAGAAAATGGGGTGGAATGATCACAAGATTAAGTGACTGAACCTTAGAAGAAAATTATGTGTCCCTCCTTACTGACATGTGTAGTAGTTTAAAGGGTTCTTTCTCTTACATCTGATTAAGGTCTCATTACCATTTGATTAGGTTAGGCTCAAACAACCGTTACTATCCACTTTTCATGAGTCAATGGGGGTGTGAGTATGACATATTGCTTCAAATTTGACATAATCAATCATTTTCATAGAACAAGTTCCCCAAGGACAACCAAGTAAAGCTATCCAAATGACACAGAAAAATTTTAAATTCCCTTAATTTCCCATGAAAACAGCAAGATGACAATTTTTAAGACATCCACGATTACACTAGATAGATGTGGATCCTAAATAAAAATTTAAAATTGCAAAAACAAATAACAAAGAAGAAACTAAAAACAACTAAAGAAAAGATAAAAGATAGAGTTGTTCCAGCCACCCCCCTAAGCTTGAATCCGACTATGGCCTCATAGTCAAAAACCAACTTAAGGGTGGAACAGTGATACCCTGATCAATCTTGCTGAGGCGGTGGTGGGTATTGTGGTGCCGTAGGATCCCAAGACGGGTACTCCCCCTGGAAGCTTGGATCATATTGGGTCCTCGGCGGAGGCTGTGGATAACCTCCAAAGTAGTCTCGACTCCAGTAGTGGTCGAAGAAGGGCTCCAGCTGCGTCTCTATCTGCTGCAACCGGGTGTGCATTTGCTCCTGGTTGGCGAGGATGAGCCGCTCGTTCTCGAACATAGCCCGTTGGTTGTCAAGTACTCGGCTCGTAGTCTCATGAATGTCGGTATACATACCCATGTGCTGCAGCTGAGTCTGCTGTATGTCCTGCAGCATGGTGTACATCCCTTGCATGGAGTAGGGATCCGCAGCTGGCTGCTCTTGCTGTGGTGATGGCGGCGGGGGCTGAGATGATGAAGATGCACCTGGATGCATCCTAGGACGCTTCCGTGGTGCCACGCGTGCTCGAAGAGGTGTGAAAGCCTCCTCGTCTTCCTCGGCCTCGCCTTCTTGGTCTTCACCTCCGCCTTCTTCTTCGGAGGACTCGATGGCTATGATGGGCCATCGGAAATGCTGCTTGCCCTCGATGTGGAAGACGTCGTCCGGCAGGGATGCCTCCTGGTAAGCTTGGTTGACGTGGCAATGAGCGTACGCCAACCCGTCTCGGATAAGAATGAGGTTTGAACGGTGCAAGTGTTGCACGTTCACCTTACTCCGCGCAGAAATCGGAGTCATGGACTGAAAGTTCAGCCCCAAGTACAGCGCCAACCTGGTGACAAGACCACCAAAGTGTATTGGAGCCTTCCTTGTGCTCCGCTTCACCGCCATGACGCGCTGTAGCCAGAATGCTCCCCAGTTGCACTCTTGACGTTTTAGGAGTGCATAGAGAAAGAACAGGTCACTCTCCTGAAACTTGCTCAAAGCAAGATCGCTCCGAGCAAAGAAGGTCAAGCTCAGCATCCTATGCAAGACCCGAACGAACGGGTGCTCAAAATCCGCTATTGCGGCATTGTGGTAGCTCACGGTCTTCCCTGTCGGCACTGTAACTAGCTCGGCGAAGATTTTGTCGTAGTCGGTGCGGGCGTCGGGGCGTCGGTGATCGTGGCGGCTGTGGTTCCAGTTGAAGATGTCGTTGAACTGCTTCAACGTGATGTTGTAATTGTTGTTGAAGAGTCGGAAGGACACCCTTCCCTGGATCCACGTCTGGTCTGATGGTACCACGTCATTTGGTATGACGCAGATATCAAGAGACGCCATGAACTCAGCCACCAGTTCCTTGTATGTGGGCCATTCGCCGAAAAACGGCTGCCCATCCGCATGACAGTCCATCTCATAGAATCGATTGGTGTGCCGCGCTTGCCCGGCCAACACATAGGCCAAGTTGGCCTTGAATCCCAGCTCCCTGATCATTCCCCGGTCCACATACCGGGTTGCCTCGAACTTCCGCTTCATTATCTCCTCGTATACCTTCCTTACATCCATGTTGGCATGAATGAGGCATGGACGAGAGATGGAAGCGGTTGGAGGAGGAACAAACTCCTCGATCTCCCTGGGGTGCGCGCTTGATGAAGATGCTCCGCCCGTATGCACCATGATTGCGAGAAGAATGAGATTGGGAGAAAAGAGCTCGGTGAAGATGGAGAGAAATTCTCCGCTCGGTGAAGATCTTCGCTCGATGACGCTTCTCCGCAGGTGTAGAGGGCTCGGGGGAGTTCTCTGCGCAATGGGAGATACTTGCTCTGAGGGTATGATGTCATATGACGTTGCAAGTCCCCTTAAATAGACTTGATCGGCGCCCCTGTTGACCCGTCGATACCATCGACGCGGGTCGATGGTATCGACACGTCTCGCGGGTAGCCGCATCTGTCGCTGGTATCGACGGCTGACGTTTACTGGATCGAGAAACCCGGATCGCTGACGGGTCGATACCATCGACAGAAGTCGATGGTATCGACGCAGCACCCGGATCGCTGACGTGGCTGAAGCGATCATCGTCGATGTCTTCATGCGGATCGGTGACATGTCCGTCGATGCCATCGACGGGTGTCGATGGTATCGACTTGCTTTTATTGCGACACCTCCGTTTATTGCATTCAACCTGTGATGATGTCGATACCATCGACGAGGCCGTCGATGGTATCGAGTTGACTGAGCAAAATTCGTCTAAATATCTCCAGAGATCTCGATGGTATCGACTGGGGTGTCGATACCATCGACACTTTTATTGCGACCTGCCTGTGACCATGTCGATGCCATCGACGGGGCCGTCGATGGTATCGACGCAGTGCGATTTCTGCTGGTGTCAACCTGAACCCATGTCGATACCATCGACTGATGTGTCGATGGTATCGACCCTGCATGTTCCTGCACATTTAACAAACGGATCAAGGTATCATTTTTAAACTAAAAAGTAAACAAAATAAAAGCAAACTACACCTAACATTAAACTATCCTAATGTACCAATGGTTGGGTTGCCTCCCAACAAGCGCCCTTCTTTAGCGTCTTAGGCTAGACGTCGGTCCTTCTTCTCATTCATGTACAAGTGAAATGAGTTTAACCTCATTCATTTTCCTCTTATAGTTCTCACCAAAGTACAGCTTCAAGCGTTGCCCGTTCACCAAGAACGTGGCCTCTCCATCTCGCACGAGAATCGCTCCGTGCGGTCTCACTTCATCCACCTCGAAGGGTCCACTCCATCGGGATTTCAGTTTCCCGGGATGCAATTTGAGACGAGAGTTGAACAATAGGACACTGTCTCCTTTCTTGAACGTGCGCATCTCAATGTGTCGATCGTGGATCAGCTTTGTGCGCTCCTTATAAATACGGGCATTCTCATATGCCGTCATGCGTAGCTCATCCAATTCATTCAATTCAAACATTCTTTTCCTCCCGGCCTCGTCATAGCGCAAGTTCAGCCTTCTTAGCGCCCAATGGGCCTTGTGCTCCAATTCTACCAGAAGATGGCACGCCCGGCCATACGCCAACCTAAAAGGTGTAGTGCCTATAGGTGTTTTGTACGCCGTTCGATAAGCCCAAAGTGCATCCGGTAGCAATGCACTCCAATTCTTCCGTGTAGATGCTACGGTCCTTTCTAAAATCTTCTTGATTTCCCTGTTTGATACCTCCACCTGTCCTTGCGTTTGTGGATGATATGGGGTGCCAATGTTGTGCTTGACCCCATATTTCTTCAAAAGTGAAGCAAATTTCTGATTTCGGAAGTGTGTGCCTCCGTTACTAATGATCATTCGAGGAATCCCGAACCTGCAGAAAATATTCTCTTTGACGAACCTGCACACTACATTCGAATCATTAGTCCTTTTGGGGATTGCCTCTACCCACTTCGACACATAATCCACAGCAAGCAAAATATAAAGATTTGAATTTGAGGACACAAAGGGTCCCATGAAGTCAATGCCCCATAAATCAAATACCTCGACTTCCTGAAACACATTTAGGGGCATTTCTTGTCTCCTTGAGATATTACCTGCACGCTGGCACGGGTCACACTGCCTAACAAAATCATAGGCATCCCGGAACAAAGTGGGCCAATAAAGGCCGCTCTCCAACACCTTAGCTGCTGTCCGTGAGCTAGCATGATGTCCTCCCGTAGGCGACGCATGACAATGATGTAGAACACTTTCGTACTCTACCTCCGGCACACACCTGTGAAGAATACCATCCCTGCATTGCTTCAACAATATTGGGTCATCCCAAAAATAGTATCTCAATGAATGGAAGAATTTCTTCTTCTCTTGATAAGACCAATCTTCCGAGATGATCCCGCAAGCCAGATAATTCACAATTTCCGCAAACCATGGTTCTTTAGAATCAATTTTTAAAAGTTGTTCATCGGGAAAAGTCTCGGTAATGGGTATATGAAAACCTTGTTCATCCACCCTCTCTAACCTAGACAAGTGGTCAGCCACCACATTTTCAATTCCCGACTTGTCCTTGATTTCAATATCGAATTCTTGTAGGAGCAAAATCCACCTAATTAGTCTAGGCTTCGCATCCTTCTTCTGCATCAAATATTTTATTGCGGCGTGATCCGTCCACACAACCACCTTAGAACCCACTAAGTATTGCCGAAATTTCTCAAAAGCAAAAACAACAGCAAGTAACTCTTTTTCCGTGGTTGTGTAATTTAATTGAGCATCATTAAGTGTTTTTGAGGCGTAGAAAATCACAGCAGGCTTGTTATCTACCCTTTGCCCCAAAACAGCCCCCACAGCATAGTCAGACGCATCACACATCAACTCGAAAGGCTTTGTCCAATCCGGCGTTTGAACAACCGGAGCCGAAATAAGCTTTTCCTTCAAAACCTCGAATGCGTGAAGACATTTCTCATTGAAATCAAAAACTGCGTCTTTTTCCAACAATTCCGATAATGGCTTTGCGATTTTTGAAAAATCCTTGATAAAGCGCCGATAAAACCCAGCGTGTCCTAAAAAGCTTCTCACCCCTTTTATAGAATTTGGTGGGGGTAGCTTAGAAATCACTTCAATTTTTACGGGTTCTACCTCTAGACCCTTGCTAGACACCTTGTGTCCTAGCACAATTCCTTCTGTCACCATCATGTGACATTTCTCCCAATTGAGGACCAAGTGTGTGTCCTCGCACCGCTGCAAAACCTTATCTAAATTATAAAGGCATTCATCAAAAGACGCTCCATAAACCGAGAAGTCGTCCATCCAGACTTCGAGACACCGCTCCACCATGTCAGAGAAAATGGCGAGCATGCAGCGTTGAAAAGTCGCCGGCGCATTGCATAAACCAAACGGCATACGACGGTAGGCGAAAGTCCCATAGGGACATGTAAACGTAGACTTCTCTTGATCCAAAGGATCAATAGAAATCTGGTTGTACCCCGAGTAACCATCTAGGAAACAAAAATGTGACCGACCGGCTAAGCGTTCCAAAATCTGATCAATGAATGGCAATGGAAAATGATCTTTCAGAGTTGCGGCGTTCAATCGGCGGTAATCAATGCATACACGCCACCCGGTTACCAATCGGGTGGTGACAGGTTCATTTAGAAGATTTGTAGTGACTGTGATTCCCCCCTTTTTAAGGACTACCTGTGTGGGGCTCACCCACGTCGAATCAGATATGGCATAAATAATCCCTGCAGCAAGCAACTTAATGACTTCCTTTTTGACAACCTCCATCATGCTTGGATTTAGACGTCTTTGAGGCTGTATGACTGACTTGGCTCCTTCCTCAAGCCGAATCTTATGTTGACAAAGTGTAGGGGAGATCCCCTTGATGTCTGCCACTGACCACCCAAAGGCTCCACGGTGGTTCTTGAGCACTATCAATAGCTGCTCCTCCTCATCCGCACTCAAGTATGCAGAAACAATCACTGGAAACTTGTCCTCCTCAGCTAGAAAGACGTACTTCAGGTGCGGGGGCAATGGCTTTAACTCCAGATCAGGTGGGCAGATAAGGGATGATTGTAGCGGTGGGGGCAGTGTACCCAAATCTTCATAGTGCCTCGTGTAGAAACATGGAAGCATTTGAAGCATTTTGGCACACTCCTTGAGTGAAGTACTCCGCATCCAATCATAAGTGACATTGAGCAAGCACGCCTCTAGAGGCAATTCCGGATATGCATCACAGACAGAAGTAATTATCACATCATCCTCCCACGAAGGTGGAATGTCCTCATTCTCATCATTTGGAAACCTGACATCCTTGCATAAAGAGACAGCTTTCGTTTGCTCCATAAGGTCTACCGCCAAAGTCCCATTGTCTATCCTGCTCATCACATGGGCCATATCTAAAAATGGCTTCCCGAGACAAAGTGAGATATTGCTTTCCACATGCTTCACCATGTTGCACTGTGCCTTTGCTTTAGTAGATGTATTGCTGTTGGGCATGACCATCTCAAAGCGATCATCCGCAATGCCTAAGGTCAAGCGACCTCTCCCCATCTCCAAGATCATGTCAGCTGTAGCTTGAAATGGGCGACCAAGAAGTAACTCATTGCCGTGTTCGTCCTGCATCTCCATCACAACAAAATCAGTGGGAAAAACAAAGCGGTCTACCTTTACCAAAACATCCTCACAGATTCCATATGGTTTCACCACAGAATTATCGGCCAATTGGATAGTCATATTGCTTGGCCTTGACTCCTTCAATCCAAGTTTCTTGAATGTAGAAAGGGGCATCAGATTGATGCTTGCCCTGGAATCACAAAGCGCTTCGCCAAATTTGAACTTCCCGATAAAGCATGAAATATTGAAACACCCGGGATCCTGTCGCTTTGGCGGCAAAGTGCCCATAATAAAAGCACTCACTTGCTCCTTCAATACCACAACCTCAGTGTCGGGTATCTTCCTCTTCTTGGTGATTACATCTTTAAGGAACTTTCCATAAGACGGGATTTGTTCAATTGCCTCTAACAAGGGAATATTCACAGATAACTTTCTAAAGCTGTCCAGAAATTTTTTAAACTGTGCATCCACCTTTCTTGCTTTTGCACTATTGGGATAGGGAACCGGAACGGTATGTGCCCTTTGATGAGGTGGCACATAGGGAGTTAATTTCTGTGGTTCCTCCTCAGTGGCTTGTCCTTCCTTACCATCTTCGGTTGTGTCATCAATTTGCTCTATGACTGGTGTGGGCTGCTCCTTAGCGGTTGCTTCTTCGACTGTGTCCTGCGGTGTGCTTGTGTCATCCGCCCTTGGATTAAGCACCTTCTTACCGCTCCTCAACAATATGGCCTTGGCCTGTTGGTTTCCCCCGGGAACATTGGTGTTCCCCGGAAAACCCGGATGTGCCGGCTTCTTCAAGCATGCAATCTCCGCTGCCATCTGTGCCATGGAAGTCTCTATAGTCCGCATCTGAGCCCCGTGGCTCTGCAACGTCTGCCCGAACTGGTTCATGAATTCACCCTGCTGCTTTATTTGCTGCCCAAAAGTGTTCATCAACTCTTGATTTTGCTTTATGACTTGATTGAGCAACTCCGTGCTCTTGTCCTCCGTGACCGGTGCAGGTTTGGCGTCCGGATCTTGCAGGAAGTTGTTTGGATCCTTCCATGAAAATTTCTTGTCCTTCCGCCATGAGTAATCGTTGTTCCTGTACCCTTGTTGTTGCCGCATATACTTGACCTGAGCCTCATCCTCGGACTCATTGTCTTCCTTCTGCAGCAACTTCTTTGCGAGAAGATCCATCTTCTCATTCAGCTCTCTCATTGCCTTTGACTCACTAGCAACTCTTGCTTGCTCAACTGGGCCTCTTTCTCTTTCTCCCCAAGATTGCTTTCGTGCCATATTCTTCAGTATTTCCCAGCATCTTGTATCAGTGTTATTTAGAAAGAATCCAGAACCGGCCGAGTCCAAGTTGCTTCTATCATGCTCGGAGAGAGCAAAGTAGAAGATCTTCACTTGGGTTTCCTTGTCCAATCCATGATGTGGACATCTCCTCAACATGACTTGAAATCGCTCCCAAGTCTCAGAATAGGTTTCACCCGCCTGTTGGGTGAAATTGTGGAGCTTCCGGATCATATCATTGGTCTTCTCAGGAGGAAAGAACCTCTCGAAGAAAACCTCCACCATGTGATCCCATGATTCAACAAACTCGTCATCGAGGTTATGAAGCCACTCTCTTGCCACTCCAGCCAAGGAACTCGGGAATAACTTGAGATAGAGCACATCCTGCGGAAATCGATCTATCTTCACCATATCGCAGTTCTCCACAAACTGACTAATGTGTGCCACTGGATCTTCATTTTTCAGTCCGTGAAATGCATTGGATTTGACCAAATTAATCAGTGCTGGGTCGATCTTGTATGTAGGTATGTTTAGCCCCTGTTTCTTTATAGGCCCCTTTGATGCCGAGGAAGAAGACGCCTTGATCTTCTCCCATATTGTCTGTGCTTCAGCCATTACTTCTTCTTGTTCTGGCTCAGATTCAGAATGTATATCATTGTGGTGTTCCTCCTCGTAGTAGCCCTCGTCCTCTGGTCCCGCAGATGGAACCTCAGGTGTGCGATTCACGTAGTCTCGACTACGTGTGTGCACCATGCAAAGCACCTGAAATATGGAAATAGAGGTTCAATACAATGCTTTGAACGAGTCAACACAATTATAGAGAAATAAAGGAATTTTTTTGAAGTTGTTTTAAAATTAATAAAAAAAATGTGGCCTAGAATGGCCGCTCTTAGCACTCAAAGTGCCAATAATTCTCCGTATCCCCGGCAACGGTGCCAAAAACTTTGGCGTGTATTTTACTACGCGCTTAAACGCAAGTATACACGTCGAGTAATATAGGCCTTGTGAGGCCCGAGTCGAACTCAGGGATACGTGAATTATTGGAGACTTCTACTAACTAATCGCAATCAGCTAGACCGATTAACAAAGTAGGGTTTTGTTGTTCAAATTAAAAGATAATAAAAATCAAACAAAGAAAACAATCAATTAAAGGTTAATTTAATCAATTAAAAGGATATCTTTAGGATGGCGGTTTCACCACGGGTCAACATTGTATTAGATTTCATGTAATTCCTCACACTTCTCTCTCTATCCGGGTAGTGGCCTGAAATGAGAATTACCCACTGTCGTGGTGTAATCCACTAGTTAGATTTAGGTTGATTCCATCGTCATAGTAATCATTCCCCTAAACTAAGCGCATTAAGATCGGTCCCTCAGTTCCCACCATTAATTTTACAACTCCTTTGTCAAGGGTTTTATTAATTAATGTAGAATTCGTCTCTTTTCAACCGTTAATCCTTCTGTCGAAGTGATTAAGGGCATTAATTTATTATTATGGTGATCAAACATAACAATAGCAATAGAGAAAACGAATTTATACCACGGATATGAGAGAAAAACATGAATTATCAATATAAAATCATCATACAATGTATCCCCGGGCTACTCCCGGTCCTAAAGATTGAGAGTTTTAGCCTCTCATGTTCATCATACACGAATACATGGTAGAAATTGGGGAATTCATAAGAAAAATGTGAAATAAATTGGAAAACCCCTGAACGGAGAAGAACCGGTGGATCCTTGGCGTAGAACACAAGCTTTCCCCGCCTGTCGGTGGTGGAAATTGTCTTCGGCAGCGTCCGAATCACCCGGAATGAGCTTCTCGGCCTCCGTTCTCCTTTCTCTCCTCCTCGGCACTCGTGCAATCCAAAATGAGATGATCCTCACGTCTGGGCGGCCGTCATTAGGTATAAGTCCCTAATTAGGTCGTCAAATAACAACAGCCGTCCGATCGAAATCAAAACAAATCCAACGCATATCTGCCGGCGTCGATACCATCGACGCGAGTCGATGGTATCGACACAGCGGATTAGCGGCAGCTTTCCTTTCTTTTATTCTGAGCGCCTGTCATGATCTCGATACCATCGACTTGGGTGTCGATGGTATCGACTCCTTTAGCGTCGGTTGTTGTCGTTTAGCGACGCTGTAGCTCTCCTTGAGTCGATGGCATCGACTTGCGTCGATGGTATCGACTTCATCCTCGCCAGCAGCCTGGAGACATCTCGATGCCATCGACATGGGTGTCGATGGTATCGACTCTGTATTGCTCTTCTCGGCTGACAACCTGTGGCTTGGTCGATGGTATCGACATCCGTCGATGGTATCGACGGATGCAGATACTTGTTCTTCCTGAAATTGCACAACAAGACCAAGTAAATCCACACGATTTATGATAAGATGATCAATAATGCTTAAAATAGTGAAACAAAGGGGATTTGATATAAAATGATGGCAAAGACCAAATAAAGTGAATTATGCAATAATATCCATGAAAATGAGTAATTAAGGCACAAAACACATATGAAATAGGTCTCTAAATGCGACTCAAAATCATCGCATCAGAAGTCTAGACTACTACAATATTGTCTCCAAGTAACATCTCCATCAACTGAGTCCAAGCCAAAAGCTAAGATCTTCCTTGTCTTATCCATCACCTTGCTCAACACCTGGGTGGTTGGGAAGGCACCCAGCAAAAAGGGAAAGGGAAGAAAAGTATGTGTCACAAAACTAGTCTAGGATATCAAGATAAGTAAAGCAAATAAAAATAGGCTAGGGTTCATCATAAGATGAAGATAACAAGAGTATGAGGCTATATTCAAAAGAAACTTGCCATTAACAATTATATCAAAAAGGATTTGCATGTAAGATAATTATGACTACCTAACTAAGTAGGGTTGACGCACCTACCGAACCTCTAACCATAGTTGAGGGGAGAATAAGACATTCCCAGTCACCTACAATATTATGAGGAGAATAAGACATTCCCCAGGGCAATTATTTACATGCCCTCTGTGGGTGGTTGTACATAAGTACCACTACTTTAAAATAAATAGAACATAAATCCACATGCTAGAAAAGTAGTCATGGAAAGAGTAGTCATAATATTCAATAAGTATGGTAGTGGGGTATAAGACCCAAACAAGAAGAAATTATAATCTAATTTGAGGCATGAACAACATTAGGATTCAAGAATAGGATATTTAGGGTTCATTTAAGCCTCATTAGGGAAATATAGGGTTTGTCTGCAATTATCCCAACATAGGGTGTAAGGAATGCACATACCTCTCTTATTGATATAAATTACTAACTTTCACCACTTTAATTGAGTCCAAGTTCCACTTTGCCTATTTTCAATGTATTAACATGTATTAGAGTACACATTGCACATTAATATATAGAAACCCTATTTTTAGAGCTTTTTAGAAAAAATCGGATTTAGACTCTTAAAACATCACCAATAAACTTATTAGGTTTTCTTGATCAAGAAAACATATATTTATGTTAATTTTGGAGTTATGATGATTAAGATGTAATTTTTATGGATTTTATGCATTAAATTCGTTTTACAAAAATCACCCTTCGTCAAACCATGAACTCAGACCTTGAAAATATTTTTATTAGATAGATATTAATTTTCCAATTCCAAAACATATTTATTTGTCAAATTTGGATAAGCGGTTTAGAAGATATGAATTTTGCAATACTGACCAATAGGAAATTGCCACATCATCAAACTGATCGAGATAATTATAGAGAGAGGGAGAGGGAGAAAACACCATTCGACCAAGATCATGTTTGAAGTTGCATAGGTAACCAAACTATTGCTTCTAGAGAAGGTAAAACAGCAAGAAATCAAAACCTTGGAAGAGTATGGTAAAAAGAGATGGAAATCGTCGATTTTCAACATAAAAGCATGAGTTTTAAGCATGTACTAAGCAGTATATGAGAAGGGTGTTAACCAAACTTGCCTATACAGAATATAAGAAGGTCCAAACAGCAAGGATACTAGCTTAGAAGGTCTGGTTTCTCCAAGCCTAGCTCCTTTCTTGGACAAAGATCACCTTCTCAACTTAGAGGTGATAAACCCTAGCAAAAGAACATAGAGATGAGGTGTTTTAGGGTTCTAGGTGGGGTTTCACCATGGAAGTCCATGGTTACGACCTGTAATAGGGTGTAAGGAAGACTAATAGTATGAAAATAGGGAAGTAAGGGAGGCAACTTACTAGTTTTGGTCTAAATTACCAAGGAGGAGCTTAAGAAATCCTAATAGAGCAATTTGGATACCGTATGAGCCTTTTTCACCAAGGTAGGCTCTCTCTATTACCTTGGGTCAGAAACTTCTGGCCAAATACAAAAGGAACTATTCTCTAAGCTATAGGAAAGAAAATGAGACCAAGAGTTTCGAATTTGTGAGTTGGGAAAGGGGTATGTATGGCTATATATAGAAAAAATTCAAGCATGAGGTGTTTTATGGGACTTTCCATGTGTCTTTAGCCTAGGGCTTCATGGCCTTGCAAGTGGACACCTCATGGGGGCTGTAAAATATCTAAGGTCAGTTTTGGACCCTTCTAGGCCATCCCAACCTACATCAATAAAAGAAATAACCCTATTGGTCGATGGCTTCTAAAGATAAGCTCACTTATAAAGAGGAAAACCCTAAAATGCCCTTGGAAAGCAATACCATCAAACCAAGGTGAAACTAGGTGATCCCATGATTTTAAAATTCGATAATGGTAAGGTAGTATCTAATTATTATAATTCATGTGATAATTTGCAAAGAAAACCTCCCAATTGGATAAATTGCATAAAAACCCAGAATGTACCTAAAATTGCATAACTTGGACAAGCAACATCCAAATCAAACCAAACTTCATCCACAAGTTATATTTGATGTGTAGAATATGAATTTTCCATTATTTCCATATTTGGAATTTATAAAATCACATTATTAATTACTTATGCCTTTTATTGATTTTCTCTCTCCTAAACTTATCCTAATATTTCAAGGTTGTCCAAATTAGATGAAATTTGACATGTAGGCTAATTTTGATATGTAGATTTCGAATTTGAAGTTTGTTTCCTCTTTTGAGACTTATTTTTATGAGATATGTCATATGGCCCATTAACGACCCATTATCTAAATTGTTCATGCGATTAAGTTTCTTATCTTCATATTACCACGAAAATGAGTTATGTGGTATATGTTATGTTTTCAAATTACATCAAAAAGTTAGATTAAGGTTTAGAGCACTTAATCATGGTAATTAAGCTTTCACTGAGGTATTTGAGCATAAACTGTTCCATTGGTATAATTAGTGAATAAATGTTCACTAAACTATTATATTCTCTATAAATTGAACAAAAAGGCCAAGAAGGATAGAAATGAAAGGAAAAGATGGGAAAGAGGGTCAAAAGACAAAATTATAGAATTTGGTATGTTATAGGTACATAGACTAAGATAAACAGGAATAAAATGATACCATCTAGCTACACCCAGATATTGGGTATTAGCCATAAGCACGCTACACATCCACCATCAAAACCACTTTTAGGACGATGCATGTAAATTGCATATATATCATACACACACACACACACACACACATATATATATATATATATATATATATATATATATATATATATATACACATCTCTGTGTGTGTGTGTATATATATATATATATATTAGTTCGGGATTATGTGGTCATCGATCAGAAACACATATGAGACTATTTAAATATTCACATCATATGCAATAGATAAATGATAAAACCAAAAATCTGATCATATCAATTATCCTAAATCATAGTAAATTGACGTGGCTCTGATACCACTGTTGAGAAATATGAGAATATAGTATAGAAATGGAAACAAAATTTTATCTATCTATATTCCCATAACAACAAGATACCATCAACTACAATGAAATAGAAAGGATGGTTTAACAAGTTATACCTGGTCTTGAAGAAAATCCAGTGATAACAATTCATTGTCGAGCAACTATTTACTAGTTGCTCTTGGATGGTAGTTGTGAAGTTCTTGGTCTTCACCACAGACATCAGTAAGGAAAGCCTATGTAATGACTCTTGTGGTTTCACCATGGACTGTAGGTTGATGTTTCTCTCCTAGAAGCAACCAAAGGACTCCAGCCTCTAGAGTAGTCTACATAGACAAACTAGAACTCATGTCGTTCAACTAGAACAGACAGAATGGAGTTGTCCCTCACGTTGGCATACTAGTTACCAACTTGCTTTCCCACTACAATGATCCTCAATTGTTCTCTCCTATAGCTATCCATCCCTAGTCGGGTAGGACTTGCTTGGGATCTCTTGGTTACCATAAATAGAGAGAAAAACAATTATTAGAGCATCTGATTCTCAATTTTCTATGTTATTGTTATGTTTTGGGAAGCCCACAACACCCCTCTATTTATAGACGGGGTTAGGGCCATGGTTCCTAGTTTGTTCGGGATCTGTTTGGGATTGGAACAGACCATATGATCTAGAAGTTTTGCAACATGCAAATCATGAGACGATTATATGGTGACCCAGACAGTCATCTGGCACATGAGACGGTTGTCTCATATTGTGAGACGGTCATTTCACAGTCTCCCAATCACATACAAAATTGGCAATTCATTTCTCTTTAATGCTAAACATTAATTCCTTGGACCACAAGAATTGTGCAATCTAAACGCTCTTATTTTCTCACAAATTCAGGAAAGTTGCTAGAACCTTTTGTTGGCTCAACTGAGCCGATCAGTTCACTAGGTGAATCATTCATTTCACTCAGCTGAGATGATCAGTTCAACTAGTGAGCCGATCATTTGGGTTTTATTCATGGAAAACTCCAAATAATTCAGTTCTAATCATCTTGACTTTTTAAACACCCATCTCAACCCTTAAAATGGTCATTTGGCACTCCAGACGACTGTCTCACCTTGTGAGACGATCGTCTGACAATGTAGACAACTGATCATGTTGTGTGAATTGAGTACCTAAACACTTTAATAATCAATCCAATCATCATTTATGATTAAGCGTCTCTTCTAGATGAGCTCATGTGTGTGTGACCCTATAGGTCCCATATGACGTTGGCAGTAAATGCTCATTACTAACTTATGACATCGAAAGTAGAGAGTGGTGTCTAGTCGCACATCAGTGCTACCCAAGTGAAAAGAAAGTTGGACAACAACTTCAAACTACAATCTATGTAAGTTGTCTCATATTGTGAGACAGTTATTTCACAGTCTCCCAATCACATACAAAATTGGCAATTCATTTCCCTTTAATGCTAAACATTAATTCCTTGCACCACAAGAATTGTGCAATCTAAACACTCTTATTTTCTTACAAATTCAGGAAAGTTGCTAGACCCTTTTGTTGGCTCAACTGAGCCGATCGGTTTACCGGGGGAATCGGTCGTTTCACTCAACTGAGACGATCAGTTCAACTAGTGAGCCGATCATTTGGGTTTTATTCATGGAAAACTCCAAATAATTCAGTTCTAATTATCTTGACTCTTTAAAAACACATCTCAACCCTTAAAATGGTCATTTGGCACTCTAGACGACTGTCTCGCCCTGTGAGACGATCAACTGACAATGCAGACAACTAATCATGTTGTATGAATTGAGTACCAAAACACTTTAATAATCAATCCAATCATCATTTATGATTAAATGTATCTTCTAGATGAGCTCATGTGTGTATGACCCTATAGGTCCCATATGACGTTGGCAGTGAATGCTCATTACTAACTTATGACATCACAAGCAGAGAGTGGTGTCTAGTCACACATCAGTGCTACCCAAGTGAATAGAAAGTTGGACAACAACTTCAACCTACAATCTATGTAAGGTATTACAGTGATTGTTTAATTTCTCTGTCTCTGATATCCAGAGTGAACTCGAGGCATGGACTCATCATCCTCTCAACATTCATCTCATGTTTCTTGAAGTACATATGGTCTGAGACAATGTGACCTGAATATCATATATTAATTCTTATGTGTATGTGCATGTGCATGTGTTTCTTAGTCTCGCTTATCAAGTGGTTAGGATATCATACTCCAATAAGAGGGACAAATCTCATCTCTACCACTCACAGTCTATTTCCATATGTCAAAGTCAACCAATCATCACCTTTATGACAACTCATGTTTCAAACTGTGTTTGATGATGTCAAAGCATACCCAACGACATGTGGTGAGTGTAGTGATTTTAGGTCTAAGAACTACAATTACCACCTTCACTATGAGAGATGACTATGACTACCATATGATAGTTTTCATATGTCACTACCAAGGTGAGTTTGTCTGATACACAGTTCCTTAACATGTATTTATGTGCTTGGTTTGGTTATGCCATATCATGACTAATGAGATTCAGTCATCAATCGACCCACACTCTAGTCTTATGTGTTACTAGTGTCTATCTACCTTCCACGGTAACAATTGACTAGGGACATAACAAGAATATACATACTCTTAGCATTCATATGATCTCATTCTCCAAGTCACGTACATGAAGACATACATTATTGAGTATTGTCATTCTTTAGACATTCATAATGTTTCCTCATTATCTCATAGCTGAATGAATCTGAATGAATTGGAAGCTTGCCTTTATGAATATAATCAAATCCTTTATGCTATATGACATGCCAATCATCACATGATTTGCTCTGTGGGCATATCTTACCAACATGTTTCATGGGGTCAAAACACTGACACCTATGGGTAACATTTCTAAGCAAACATTGTATTTAGTGGATCAATGTTTCTGAGAATTTAAGATGTTTATATACTCAATGAGCATTTTTATATACAATGTTCTATGCTTATACTCAATATATGTTTAAGATAATGGTACTTATATGTATATGTATTTATGGATATATCTTCAACAAAAATATTTATGAATCTTTTTCTTTATATTTTCCTGGCCAATATTTTTGTATTCATAACAATAATAATCGTTTTCAGCATTTTGTTATCTACTTTATACTGATAGAAATGATAAATTATTTTCATCTTTCTAATCTTTAAATTACAATAGTTAAATGTTCTTTTGAATATGTATAAATAAAATTGCAACAACCATTTCTTGTGTATCCATCAACATTGTTTCTTGTATATCGATCAAAAAACTATTCTTCCATGCAACAATTGAGTATTTTTTGGTGTCCTAAACTCTAATTTACGACAATGAAATGTTGTTTTCTATTATGCTCGGATTCAAATGTAAACTTCTAAGAGTTGTAGTTTTTATTACATATAGAAAGAACCCGGTCAGCGTTAGCGCAGCTGGTAAGGCACGGTGTCCCCCTCCGGGGGGAGTCGGGTTTGAACCACGCTGTGGAGCGCTGGATTTATCACCCGTCAGTTATCCGGGCTATGGCTGGAAAAAGGATGCGGGCTCTGCCTAAGGCAGTGAAAAAATCCTTTTTTTTACATATAGAAAGATAGGAGCATGTAAAAAATGGATGTAGAAAGTTATATTTCTTTTATTTGTAACACAAACTTTAAGATTTGCTGCAAGTTATATGGGTACTTTTGGGTTGACGCATGACCTGCTGGTTCGAATTTTGCTACACTCTTTATGACTCCCTTGGATCATTTTTTACCCACACTCGAGACCCAAATCCATAGTGGAAAGAATTAAACCCAACCTGGCCAACCCGTTTGACATATTTACTTGCTCCCATCGTTAAGTTACCCCTCGTCTTGCGTTATCTTTCCTCAAAAGACAAACGAGCAGCGATACACACACCCATGCATGTCCCCACTCCCCCACCCAGTTTATCGGGACATGCCAAATCACTGCAAAACTGCCTACTAAATGCTATATTTATGGGATTAGTTATGGAGGGAGAGAAAAAAACGAAGCAAATATGAAGGAATTACATATCCGGAGGAGTCCCTGCCATTATTGCTGCTGATGTGGTTGAACTATCTAATTTAAAGCGAAAAGGGGAAGTAAAAGAGGAGAGAGAAAACTATTTTCTTCATAACTTTCAATTCCGAATGATTTCTTTTACGAAATAATAAGCATTAGATTCCTTATAAAAATACTTTCTAACTAGATCAATGTTGTTATATTTTGGAGTAATAATAATATGAGAGAAATATAATATTCATATTTCAAGGTACAATACATATGTTTTGGGATACGGTAATTGTGTTTTGAGGTACAATACGTCATATACTAATATTCATATTATTGTTATGGAATTGCGTATGTACTGTGCTTATGTTTCTAGTCCAGTTATACAATTATACATGCTTTTATGATTTGCTAGGTACTGTACTTATGCTTGAGTAACTGAGTTTAAATAAACAAATGTGTATCATACTTATGGATGCATCTTATAGCTGATCTCTTGAGCTGATGTACATTGTACTTTTGAGATCATTAACAAGTAGGTGTTCAACTTATGTCTGCATTTTGAAATAAATATTTGTCTAGATGACCAATGTTACTTTGAGATTTTGTAGGTACTGTGCTTATGCTTCTAGACTAATTATACAATTATGCTTGATTTTGTAATTTGTTAGGTACTATACTTATGCTTGAGTAAATGAGTTGTAATTAATAAGTGGGTACAGTACTTGTGGTTGCATTTTATAGCTGATTCTTGATCTGATGTGTATTGTACTTTTGAGATCATTAACAAATGGGTACTCAACTTATGTCTGTATTTTGTAAAAAAAAGTGTCCAGATGACAAATGTTGCTATGACAATTCTCGTAGGTATTGTACTTATGTTTCTAGACCAATTATACAATTATACTTGATTTATAATTTGTTAGGTACTTTACTTATGCGTCAGTAACTGAGTTAAAATTAACAAGTGGGTACAATACTTATAGTTGCATTTTATAGGTGATTCTTGATCTGATGTGCATTGTACTTTTGAAGTCATTAATAAGTGGGTACTCAACGTATGTCTGCATAATTTGGTAGGTACTGTACTTATGCTTGAGTATTAACAAGTGGATACAGTACTTATAGACACATTTTATAGTTAAATCTTATTAAGAACAATACTTTCAAATACTATTCAAGACTAACTAATCCTTGATCCTCCTTCATTCAAAAGTACAGTACTCACGAGTATTGTACGTTTGTACCTAGAACATGTGTATGATATCTTAATATATGGTACTATGTTTCTCGCGTATTATCATTATTTTAAAATATGTCAACACTAGTCTCGTTGGAAAGTATTTTCTATCAGAATTCTAATACAATTTATTTCATCGAAAAATACACTCCGAATTGAAAGTTATGGACAAAAATGTTTTCTCTCTCTTCTATTTCCCTCATCCTTTATTGCAACTTTTATATCTCTTTCCTATTTATCTTGTTGACTGTACAAAATTTATTGCAAATAAAGACTCCTGCAGCAAACGAGGCAGATTGCCCACTTTTCCAAGCCTCCCCATGTTCGGGTGGGTGAACGGGTGGACAAGCGGGCATGAGTAGAATTTTTCAAGACAAAACGTCATGGCCGGATCTCAACAAACACGAACATATCAATGTTACTCTATAATATACTAATAATCACAGTTTATAGCAATAAGTATCCGATTTACAATTAATGCTCTAGTACGCCTCCCAGGTCCAAGTGGACCCCTATTTTTCTAGAGCAGGCTCTACCGTTACATCACTCCTTATTTATTCTCGGCATGTTTTCTCTGGTAGAGGTTATCCCCAACAAAAGCATCCAATTAGGAAAGAAAACGTGGTGATGAATGTGAAGCAGTTCATGCAATTTGCACAAGTAGGATGATGTTATGTCCTTGTTCTTTGTTGCGTATAATGATGTCGGGATACAATACGACAGTTTTATTCTCTTTCCATGCGAGTATAATGTGGGGATACTAACTATCTGTCCGTTAAATAGAATACTACTACTTGGCTACTAATCCCTTTCCCTCTCTGGTTGTATACGTCGCTTCGATGTAGTGATCACCAAATTCGGATTAGTTGCTGTCAGCGTATTAACGACTCTTACCATCCAAAATGGTCCTCAGTAACCCATATGTGTGCAGCATACCGCACGATGGTGTGCGCGAGCTGTCGTAGTTGAAGATGGACCATTGCAATCAAGTTGTTCCTACGGCAGTCTCCATCAAGAAAAATATGTCAGGGACCAAAGTAGATATCGTGTAGAGCCCACCTATCCCGGCACTATTCATTGGACCATTAGGTATGGTTTAATATGTAGTCGGAGTCAACTTGTTGGGTTTAAAGCCTTCTACAACTAATGTGGGTTTTCATATACTGCGGCCATCATAGGTCGGCCAAAGTATTTATTGTAGGCAGGGAGATCGAAGTGATATAGTGGTGTAGCTTTTCTTCCTCGAATGCCATTGCGTGGTCCATTGTCTTATCGTTAAGCATTACTTCCAGCCAGCGAATTCAACTGGATAGATCCATCACGGCTCATAAACGCCACTTCTTTCGGCTGGCATGCAAATCTGAGTTCAGACTTGCTCGTCTATTAAGCAAGTTTATATGTTTAGATATCTTGCCAAGTTCAGGGGAAAATGACTAGATTCAATGCCAGGTGGGGGTGTGTGATTCCGATCTGAGCTTAATGTTTGTTTGTTTCTGAAGGATAATGTTCGTGAGATGATGTTTAGAAGTGAACAATTTCCAATTTGAAAAACAAACAGCAATTCTTCTGTGCAAAGCTGGCTTTATATAACACATGCAGGTTGTGGTTAATCGATGAAATGGTTCCTTAAATCTTCTACGATAAAGACATCCCATTAGACCTAGTGCTGGTGCTGGTTCTTAATTTTAGACGGAGGTAAAGACTTTCGGCAATTTCATCTGCACGGGCTTAGCTCAATATACAACTAATATATAACCCTTAGATAGAGTATGGGTTTAACTTCATCAATATAAATGTTAAGCTACAAGGCAAACTTTTCCGAACCAATACAAGGTGTATGTACGTACGTCCGGGGAATGGCCGTGTGACTACATTTCTAAAGGTGTCTAAAAAAGTTCCAACTGTTAAACACGAGGTCTTTGGTTCACATTATCTGGGCAACAAATTCTAACGTAAAATAATCCTTCCTAATTATAGTACGCGACAGAAGTCTGACTTCCTCTTACTATTCACGCTACGGGAGTACTAGACTCAGGTGTAGGGTGACCTTCCAACCAGGGGAGTATGCCGGGGAGGCTGCCGGGGCTTTAACACAACATCTCCGCACCCCCCCCCCCCCCCCCCAAAAAAAAAAAAAAACGGAATACCAAAAATTGTTAGTTGGAGTGGTAGTTCGTTTGTTTAGTTATGTAAGTGGTGCATGTTCAAATCTTGATGTACAAAATTTTTTTTTTTAGCCCTATTTGTAAACTCAATCCCCTTTTTTGTGCTTTTCTGATTCCGCTTCTTCTTCCAACCACGTCTGGTTCAAAGAATAATTATCCTACTGAGGTGTGACAAATATGACTCTACCTGACTCAAACAAAACAAAATATACGTGTTGAGCTATGTGAAACTGTCTTTAATTGTATTGGTGAGCCAAATGAGCTTGTTGTTTACCAACAATAGAACTAATTGCTCATACAGTTAAGTAAGCTGACTGCGCTGTAATGTGAAACTGGACAGCTTCCGTATTTCAGAATTTATCATTTATTTGGCGGGTAAGCTATACACGTTTAGATATAGATGAGTCACGGACTTTGTCAAATTGTCTGCTTCCAACACCGTTTATGTATTTATCAACTCAAGCCATCTAGTATGGTTTGGCATTTATTGTACGTATCAGCCACACATCAGCAAAGAACCGTTATGGTAAGCTAAGTGGAAGGTTATTCGCTTAAAATGCAGCAGGATGCCGGAGCATAACAATGAAACGACTCCATTTGTATGTGTTCAGATATATTACTAAGATAATAAACGGAAGATGCACATGCATAATCCTCTGAAGATCACAGTTACGCACCAGAAGAACTCCACCATGAGAGCCCCGACTTCAGCTAGAACGGGGGTAAGCTCCCCGACAATACATCCTCAAGCTGATGAGACTAGCGCATCGGAAAGGGCTCCTCAGACGAGAAGTACCCATCAAAAAAAAAAAATCAGTTATAATTGCGATAAAAGGGGGTGGGATTCCCATATAACAACCCACTTCACTAGGTTATGCTAGATCGGCTAAAACATCACAGAGGGCCACAACGCCTAACAGACGAATAGGAACAAGAATCATCACAATAGGAGTTGCTTTGGACCCCAACGTGTAACCAAAGCTTCACTGAGCAATCGACTCATTCCTAATAAGTCATATCAACGTCCTATTAAAAGTTGATCAGGCCCATCAAAGACGTCTCTTCATCTTCCTAGGGATTAGCAGATGCCATACGAGTATTTGAACACTTAAGTGGGGAGGAGACATCACCTAAGGCCTTATTTATAACCATAAGGAATAAGTACTACAAATATTGGCTCTTTTTTGTTTATGGTCTTCACTCTCAAAGAATCTAGGGTTCCTTTCCATTCATATATTTCAAAATAAATAAGTTGTAAAGGGAAGTTGAGTTATGTCAAAGATCAACATCAAGACAAGCCTCCTTATTGGATTATATGAAGATCCTGACATGTGTTAGTTTATCCTCGCTCGTTATGAGCTTGGATTATGATATCCTTGTTGTGTTGCTTGGAGTAAGATTCAAAGCTTTGTTGCTGCTCTCAGGGATAGACCAATTGATAGTTTAATCAAAACTATCATCAAATGATGTGTCTTGGAGGTGCAGTTCTTCAGTTGTGATACATATGGTGTAAATAAGCTAACAAGATTAAGCCCAAACCTTGTTTGGCACAAAGTGTAGTGGGTAATTGGTATTTGAAAGAAGCCATTCATATCGTTTGAAGGTTGGACCTTCTCTAGGTGAACTAAGCATAGTTTTTTCTTAAAAATTGATGTAACAACTTTAAGGACATCTATATCTCGTACATCATAAGAGATAACTAATGGTCGTCCACCCTATACGCTCTGTGAGCGGCATAAATGCCCTTAATCAATATTTCATTTTGATATTTTCTCAAGAGGGTGTCATTGTTGGCAACTATTACATGTCCAACGAGGTGATCTATGATAGCAGATTCAAGGAGAATGTAGAGAAGCTAGGTTTTATATAGAAAATTTGTTCTAGTAATGTACAAACTTGGTTGGAGGTGGACATGGCTCTCCATGATCTAAAGAGTTTTGATATTTGAGTCTGTGGGTTGTTTGAATAAATTACCGACTAGGTTCAAGATGGAAGGGCCCTTGTGAGATGCATTGAAGTCACTATCATGTTCATATTTTTATCCTCTACAACACTTTGACGAAAAGTGTGTTCAAAGAATGCAACCACACGAGGAGTATCAGTGAAAACATTGTCAGGGTGCGTAGCTGTTGTAATTGAGTTAGTAATATAAACTGTTTAGAAATAGCCCACTTCTAAGAAATTTGTTTGAGTATTGGTTTGTAAGAGGATATAATATTAGGAGTTATGGAATTATTACTTGTCAAAATGCCTTCTTTTTATAATATTTATGAAAAGCATTATAGGATGCAATGAGATATGTAGTAATACATGCACAATGAGCTTGTAAACTAGGTGTGTATATCATACTGAATGATGTTATGTCGATAAAAGAAGATTGGGTCATTATGTTTGTTAGTGCTCAAGATAATATATCTAATATCCCATAGGTGCATCCTTGATTAACCATCACTGAAGCTCTACATTGTCCTATCCAAGACAAAAAAGATGTTTTTTTTTAATTTTAAATTATCTTCATGCCTCATCAAATCTTCTTTATTTTTGTTACATTTCAAATCTACTATGGGGTTTCACTAGAGGTTTTTACACTAAGTATCCCTTGTATTTTCATCTTAGACATTTTTTGGCTTTTATGTCCTACCTCATGGAACTTAAAGTGAATAACTTTTTTGTCATGAATATCTTATATATGACCATTGAACAACTGTTGTTTTCATAATTATTAGTTCTATATAGAGCATATGGAATAAGATCATCATTAATATTCTTTGAGTTTGATATATCTTATACTTGTTGGTTGTTAGGTTCATATTTTATGATTTCTTAACCAACTTGTGAAACATCAATTGCTTTGATCATTATTGTACTCACAATGGGCTCAACATATCCTTCCCTTCTCCCTTTATGGTGCTGCTTAGGCCTAATATCTCTAAGAAGGGGATGTTGTGTTGTATATAACTTTTTCAAATTTATTTCTTGAATGTATCAGTTGTTAAACATAAGTCTATTGAAGCCATAGAAAGAATTTCATTAGCGAAGTAATGTAGTTTGGTTTAACAAATATAAATGAGTATTTAGTTTTTACAATCCATAGGATGTGGTGTCATCCTAGAATTTATTTTGTTTATTTTATTTGATATGTGAGCATTAAATTTGAAAGTAAAATCACCTTTGATGGTACTATTCTATTACAATCACGAAAGTTGGGTGGTGGAAAATCATAAATTTTATCACTGACCAAGGTTGACAATGGATGTTGATGGAGACCTCTATTGTTGAAACAAATCACCTGCATCTTTGTTATAACTGAGGGACTACAATCAAATGTCCAACCGTAAGAGGGGTTGATAGGATCCATGATCACTTTCCAACTACATAATTCCACCTAGTATTTTTTAGTCATTCCAAATATATAAAATGTAGTAGTATCTTTTGTGTAGTAGTATACAAACCCATCTTGGTCCAGATATTTGAACGTGCTTCCAAAACTTTTAGGGAAGAAAGGTCCTCATCTTTGTTGATTTCATTACAGTGATGACGCTAAGAACCGCATCCCCAAATAAATATTGTTGTCAAAACTAGGGTATCAAGGAAGAAGTCCTCTTCATTTGGGTGGTCCTTGGTAGACAAAACCTCCTCTTTTTTGAGAAAGAAAGTTCAATGAAAGAATACATTTTGGTATTAAATTTTGGTGATTGAGAATGTTTGAGATATGTTCTGGACCAGGGAACACCAACATAGCCTTGATCGTTGTGGTTTATGGATTGTTAGATGTTTAAAGTAAAGGTGGTGTTACAACCTTGTGGGATGAGAAGTAAAACATCACCAAACATCTTTCCTTAAAGAGAAAGGACAAGGAAAGATTAGTATGTTAAGAGTTTAATGAATATTAAGGAAGAAGGTGAAAAGATAATACAGGAAATGAAGAGAAGATTACATTGATAGTGAACAAATAGCTTACCTTTTTTGTATATATATAGAGAATATATATCCATTAAGGAAGATGACAACCATGTATGAAGTCCATAGAGTAATACACAAAGGGAGAAAGAGTCAATTGTTTAGAAGCAGTAAACTGTGATTTGATAGCTCCTATGTATGAAGTCCCATGTTATGACTCCATATTTTAGTGAACATGATTATTCTATTTACTGGAAGTACATAGTGGCTAATTTCACATAAAAATAGACTACATAAACAATTGTTTTTTACCTAATTAAATGATGACACATAAACTATCAAACAAACAATTAATTAAGTTAGAGAATGGCATTAAATTTCCTAATTCTTACCTACAACAAAAATGATTTTGTTCCCTTGTGTGGAACATTTAGCAAAGAAGCCTAACCATAACTCTTCTGACTTTATTTTGGCATGTTACATGGATCATACTATTACTTATAGTATGAGAAAAAATGCAACATGAAAAGTATATTCATTTATAGTAATTTGGTGATACCTTTTTAATATCTCCCCTTCTATTATTGACTATACTACTTTCCAATAATATCAATATCTCAAATTATCCCTTTTATGTCATATTTTCTCTGTTATTTGTTCATATTTACACCATGGAATGATTTTATCTTTTCCTTCTAGTATTTTCATAAGTCGATGGGTGAAAAATAGAGAGATACATATTGAAGAAAATGACACGTGATAAAAACACAATTTCTACCTCTATTGTGGATAGAGAAAAAGTGGCTATCGAATGGGAATGACCAAGAACTCATTTTTCTTGTACATCACGTAAAGAATGGATTAGGAACATGCCCAATTTCAATATATAAGGGATGTTACAATCATCTCATTTATCTCATTGAGTTGAATGTAGAAATCATTGATTGTAGAAAGTATACGTCAGTTCTTAATTGTTATCTTTTGTACATGAGTGTAATTTGCATTATTACATCACACAATCCTTCTTTTTCATTCAAAATACATCCAATCCTAGGTTACACTATTAGGGTGCATAGAAGCTTGGTCATGAAACACCTATAACCATGTCTTCAACTCATCCATTTATTTAGGTGTCATCCTATATATTAATTGTGATGTCTACTAACAAACCAAATACAACAATATTTTATAATAAAACTCTTTAGTAGGAGAAGACTCTATATTTCTTCATATAAAATGATAAAATATCCATAGGGCACATGGATTCTCCTCTAATAGAGTCCACCTATAAACATTTATCCACTATGTGCGTTAGAAAACCTCCACATACCTTCTTAACCAACTTGTTTGTTACCTCCAGTGACACTGAATACATACATAATACTCTCCCTTCTTAAGAGAAGAAACCTAGTAATCCACCTAGACATGAGTTAACTTCTTTCTTTCAAAAATCTAACCAAAATTTGTATGGCTCCATGTTTTGGTATCTAGGATGGTATGGACAGAGTTAATATTGAAAATATGATACTAAATATAGTTGTGCATCCCTCAAAGATCATTGATCAACTCTGAAAAAACTAGGAAATCCTCAGTAACTCCCCCAAGAGTCACCCTCACTACAATATTAAAATATAACTCCTAAATGATTAGATTTCCAAGTAATATGAAAGAACTTGGGATGAAGGAGTGTGTAAGGACCCTAACCTGGGTTTTGGACTAACCCTATTTGTTTTGTCTAAGTAAGTTGTTTAGAACATTAATCTAATCCTTTGAGGTGATTTTCTATCATGCAACACACTTATGCTTCAAGTTTGGTTCTGTTTGGATAATGTTTGAGCAACATTTGCTTGTTTTAAACCAGAGTGCAATTTACCTAAGATTAGGGTCTGGGACCAATCTCTAGGGTTCCCAAATCCCTTCATTGCCTGCCTTTTAGGCAATTTGGGTGTTTGCTCTAGAAGCATCCATAGCGTGAAGAACCGCGATATAGGTTGGACAAAATCCTCTCCCGAACTCAACCATGTACTTTCCCAACCCGCAAATGTGAAGATTCGTGAGCAAATTAAGTGGAAAGATCCACTGCCGCCAACCTGTTGTTCCTAGTTCAGCTTGAACTAGAAGACAAGTGGCCCTCATTGGATCAGGATCCAACGATCCTCATCACTCACGCCTGAACAAAAGAAAAAGCTTGATTCCTATTTTTTTTAAGGAAAATCCTTACCATTGTGGGATAAATTTGGAAAAATCATAACTCTTAATACACGGCTCCGTTTTATCCCAAATTTTGAGGGAAAATTAATAATGACTTTATATACCTCTATGCCAAATTTGGTCTCATTATCTAAAATAAAACGTGCCTTTTATTTAGGTGCAAGATATTACTCAATTAAGTATATTTCTCACCTATTTTCTCTTTACTTTGTTATTAAATTATTATTATGAGTTCCTTGAACCTCAAGGAACCTTAATGGCTTGAAATCCCTTCTTGGGGATACACCTTAGCCTTTTACTTAACTTTTATCCATTATTTCTCATTATCTTATTTATTTCTTATCAAAATATCTCTTTTTGAGGATTTCTCTTTATCTCTATTTTTATTTTCCTCATTGTCATTCCTTTTAACATTAGGAATCCTTTGGATACGAAAATCCACCAAGGATAACTCGATTGCACCTCTTTCCACATATTGTCTACATTTTATCATTGTTTTCAATTTCTTTCTTAATAATGAAATATTTAATTGACCTTTTCTTTTCTTGTTGCATTATCTCTGCAACTTTGGACTCCTTGGAACCCAAGGAACCCAAGAGGCACAAAATCCCACTTTGGATTATATTCCATTTCCTTCTATAGGTTTCTACACCTTTCTTTTCTCCATTTTCTTATTTACTCAATTAATGGAGTTTCTTTTATCCTTTCCTTGTTATTGGGCCCAATAGCCAATAAAGCCCACAAAACAACCATCAATGCTATTGTAAACGAAATTCGTTTATTTAAAATAAATTATATCTTTATTTGTTCAAATATCTTTAATATGAGAAACCACATTTCTCACCAAATGAACCCAAAAGTTGGGGTTGTAACATCCTTCCCCTCTTATAATAATTTTGTCCTCAAAATTCCTTCAAGCAAACAAACAGTTCAAGATAAGCCTTTCATATGTCCATCAGGGCTCCCATGTGGCTTCACCCTTTCCGTGGTGCTTCCCAAGAACCTTCATCATCTCATATTCTTCCATCTGAGTTCTTCCTTACCTTGGTATATCATACCCTCATAGGTGACTCAGGACATTTCAGCCTCTCAAAAGATGAATAGGTTCAGGCTCAACACATGGCTTGGGTACCTCACATAGTGCTCTAGATCAGACTCATGGAACACATTACACATCATGTTATCCTGAGGGGCAAGGCTAAACACAAACATCTCCACTATTCCATCTCAAATGGACCCATATATCAGGGACTTAGCTTTCTCAGTTGTAGCTTAGAGGAGTCAGATTTTCACATCACATATTCTCCCACAATGAACTGCATGTCAGTCTGCTTTGCATCAGCTCGCAACTCATGTCACCACTGGGCTGTCTCTCTCAGCCATTGCACGATCAAAGTGACTTTATCTGAACACATTGTGGTTCTTTTATGACCTTCACGAGGCCTCCTTCACCAACATCATATTGATGAAGTGGTGACCGACACAACCTCCTTCTAGAACTTCTTTCATCCCGATCAAGGCTATGGTGGTTGTCATCACATCTTACAAAGGACAAGAACTGTCTCTATGTATCACCCTGAATGAGCACACATGCTCTCATCAGACCCTCTAGTCTGGATCATACTAACCATTAGTAAGGGGTGATAAACTGTAATAACATTGAGTTCTTCATGTTCCTACTTCCACCTTATGGGAGTGAACCTTCAGGTCATACTCAAGAACTTTTGAACTCGCATCATGGTGTAGTTGAACCATCTCTCTCTCTTATGTAGTTCAATAGAATCCGTCCTTTGACAACATTCTTTCTTTCTCATGTTATCTAGGTAAGGCGATCTACCATAACCCATATTGCATCTTGACCTTCCTTGGTTAAGGGGAGACTTACCACAACTTCCATAGTGTTGAAATCCCACTCCCTCTCGGGGACTCTTGATCCTCTATGTCAAAGCACTGGGTTATTGATGTTTGCCCTTCACCCCTGGCTTGCATTGCCACATGCCACATGCAACTTCATATTAAGCATCCAAAGTGCTAGTATCACTTACTATCTTGGTAGTACCACGGTGTATAGTGCTCTTAAATCATGACCTCCTATATGTCATGATTCCTCCAGATCGATTCCTCAGAAACCCTAAACCACTATAATCGGGGTTTCATTGCCTTCCTATCCAAAGAAGTGTATCTGAGGTTCTATCACCATCCTTTCACTACATCAAGGACTAAACTGGCTAACCAAACAACCATTTACTGGATTAATTGTTATTGATACATCTAGGTGTTAGCCAAACTTATCTTTTTTTTTTACTTAAGGTTAGCCTAGCAACCTCAACTTCATCTAGCTTCCAGCTAAAACTAGGCAGTTGCATCTCCAACTGGAGCATCCATTGCCACTTCACATCCTTAGGTGTTAGATAAAGTTGAAGACATACACCTCCATGTATTCCACTTATCATCTCATCTCAAACTCTAAGTTTGTTTTCATCAAGAAACTCTGAGCTCATCCTCATGGTAATCAAACTCAACCTTGCATACCTTGCAAGTTCCACACAGCTTCTGCTAAAAACATCCTTATTTCTCTTACTATTTGTAAACCATCCATGTATCATTCACTCTACAAGGGTATGTTATCATATTTGTCCTCATACTTTGTAGAAACATTCCAACTCACATCATCTCTATTCTTGGTGTATGACATGTGTACTATCCTATCTCTCACTCCCATAACAAGAGGAAATAAGCATTTGGCTGCAGTCCAAATACATAGTTCTTCCTATTCCAAGAGTAGAGATGGTACATCCCACCTTACCAGTACACCTTCAAATCTAAGTTGTAACGTGCCACATATGTCTCTACATCACAAACATCATGATATCAAAATTACTTCCATGGAAAACTAGTCTCGAACCTACTTGGTCTAAACACAATCCTTGGTCGTCTCCTCTAGGTCTATAGGGTGCCGGCACTTTTGGGGTCATCCCTCTTCCCTTATGCATCCAGAGAGTGCCCTACTCATCTACCATTTGGGTCCCATGAGTTCATGAAGGTGATCAATCTCCTAACCCATGGCCCTCAGACAATGATAGTTGTTACCTCCCAAACCTATGGTCATGTGCAACTGGGGAATTAGGAAACTCCTTCTTCCATTGGTCTTATCCCTACATGCCCCTAGGATAGACTTAGGATTCTATTATGGTACACGTCCAACTTAGAACCTTACCCAAGCCTTCGTCATCTCTTTCTACATTCATGACTGACATTCACCCTTTCATAGGGGTCATGGCAACCTGCCTACCTCGGTCAGGCCCCATACCAGTTACCTCCATGGTAACACATCCACATGTGCTTAGAGATGGTTATCTATGGGTCTACAGGTTCCGTCTCATACCATGTACTTTTCACTTAGCTTCTCAAGATCCTATGAGACCTCTTTAGGTTTCCTCAGAACCCACAAAACTGGTATACCTCCTACCAAAGGGTCCCTCTCCCAGGATGGGAGGAAACTACAACTCTTGACAATAAGGTCACAAACATCCTTAGGGTTTATACACACATGACCATGCCTAACCCAATAGTTACAAAACCATGCTAGGTCATACTTTTTCTCTTTCCTTAAAACTGGATCATGACCATACCTTCCCACGTCATCAACTTAGCCATGAGAGGTTCATCAAACATACCTTAAACTCAAGGGGTTCCCTCTCCTCTAACCAGGACAAGTACCATGCTCAAAACTATTGAAACTAAAACCTCGTCATGAGCATTAGGTACACCACTTCCCCTCTTATACCTAGGATCCCTAGGTTCACCTTTGGGTACCCAACTGCATGCTCAAACTCTTAGCCACGAATCCAGCATGTGCAAGGTATGTCATGTACTCCCATGATCCTTTTATTCGAGCCACACCTTAGATTTGAGTCTTCCTCAAGAGCAACCAACAAGGTACAAGGCCTCACAACTTGCTACTTAAACCTCCTCAAGGTCTAAGGCACTCTTTGTCTCATCTCAGTAGGTAAACTCCTATACCATAGGCACATAGGTTCTAGAAGCATCATCCTCTCTTTAGGGTTTGGTTCCTCTAAAGGCCACCAAGATATCATTAACCTCCGGGGATCAAGAACAAGGCAACCACTATCATCCACTTAGGTTGCATCATCCTCAACTCCCCACTGTTCCTCATGTCTCAGAATCTAAGCTTCCATCCTTCTTACTTGGGTCCTGCTATCTCTCTAGAGCTAACTCCACAATCAACCTTATACTAACGGTCCTATTTCCATGGAGATGGATCAAGCTCACAAGCATACCTCTACGTGGGTGATGTCTAGGTACAACTTATGTTTGCTCAAGGTTATCTACAGCTCCTTATGCTTATCTCATAAGCCATCCATCCTGTCCTTCTGGCCTTGGTTGCTCGTACTACTGAAGTACTCTGGGTGCAAACTATATCCTACTTGCAACAACCCATAAGGTTTCTATAGGTTCTTCACTAACCTCATCATTGAAGGAGCTATCCTTCACTCTAACATGCACGACCCTTTCCAGAGTTGGGTTGCCAAAGGTACTCGGTAATCAACTTCTCATGGCTCATATGGCATCCCAGGCATGTTTATCCAATCACCTAGTCTACCATGACATCTAACTCATTATGTCATCTCTCTCTAACCTTCACTTAGGGTTAGGGTTAACATCATCCTCAAAGGATGTGCTAGGTCTCTACTTTTAATGGAGGTTTCTACCTCCAAGAATAACTCTCTCTACTCATCCTCCTGACAAGGAGGTCTATCCTCAGGTCTCTCCTGAGGGCAATGAAAACTCGTGTCATATGACCTAAGCATGTATCTATTCTTTAGTTTGCGCTTAATCTATTAAGCTTATGCCCTTGACGTCTTATTTACATGCTTTTCATTAATTTCATTGAGGATTCCTTAGACCTTATTATCCCTACCCATACCTCAAGAGGGTGAGGAGAAGAGAGAAAACCCTAATCCTTAAGGTCCTTAACATAATCTGAGTTGAGAAGGAATGAAAAAGATGAGAGAGTTCTAAAGGTATCTTATTTCGAGTCATATCCTAAGACATTGGCCAAGCAGTCACACAATCCGGGAGTCCTCGTATTCTGACTAGCGGTGTGGAGGAAAATATTTCTAGCCCCCAGACGTGATCCTTTTCTAGACACCTCAGTCCTTCGGACAATCCTCTAATAACTCCCTTGGGTTCTACGAAGTTTGTAAAATTTACTAATTATTAAAGATTAAGTGAGGAACCTGTACTCTGATACCAATTGTAACAACCCCGCCTCCGAGTAACCCCCAATTAAGGGAGACCAAAAGGTCAGTGCCATTATCCCAATTAACAAGATCAAAGGTTTGACAAATAATCAATAACAATTAACAAAATTTTCTAACTAAACTAAAAACTGGTACAAAATAAAACTTTGCATACCTTTTTCAAATATGGGATATCTACATCTATCCGCATCAGGAGTCTACTCTAACTAATCCTCCTCTATACTTTAACTCTTAATTAATTTCACATATGCCACTTTACTATTTGTCCTTTTCAAGCTTGTACCTAAAACGCTGACAAACAAAACGTCGGTCAACATATCAGAATATGCCGGTATGTGGGGACATCCAAAATGTCATAGATATGGCTAACAATTTAATAATCACAATCAAATTATTTAACAAGACAATTTACATTTTCAATGTGTCATTCTCCACTGCTTTTTCCCTAACCCTGGCATACCCCTCTAGGGTTTCTCTTTTGCCATTGACTTAAGGCCAGGTTCTCAATCCCGAGCTTGGTGCCTGGGGGTCACCTCTCATGGTGCCCCATAGTCATGAAACATAGACCACCTTCTCATTCCCGAGCTTGGTGTCTGGGGTCACCTCTCATGGTGCACATTGGTCTACCCTCTTGGGCTTGACCTTTATGGCATCTTCCATCAGGGTGGCATGTAGGTGCGAGATTACACATGTATTTATAATTGTGATAACCATAGTGACTTTATAATTGCAGTATGAACATCCAAACTGTTTAGTTTCAATCAAAGCGATTAACCATCTGGGAAACCTTCGGGAAAACAAATGCGATTAATCATAATTAACCACATACCTGTCAGACAGACTCAGGTGCAGGGATAATCCAAACAAGCAAGTAATCCAGAATCAAGCAAGCACACAATTCAGTCCTGAAATTACATTCAATTCCTTTTTATCAAAATCTATCTAAACTATCTTGCTACTTATGGTTTCTATTCCTTTTTAGGGTTTCTTCCTCTTTTAGGGTTTGCTTTGCAATTAGAGTTTTACTTCACCTTACTCTTTTAAACCCTAATTCCTCATCTATCGTTTACAAAAGTTATTAAGGTTACCAAACACATAACCTTAATTCCAGATTAATGCACAATTATCCATAAATTTAGTCCATTAAGCCTATTTTACATTAAAGCTACCATTTTTATCCTTTTTAATCTATGACAAAGCCATTATGCTCGTTTATCATCAATTCGTAGTTCATTATGCTCTAATACTCATATGAACGTTATTTATCATTAATTCTACCTTTTATTCACTAGGAAACCCTAATTTCCACATTAATGGTATTTAACCACAATTAGGAACTTTAATGCTCAAAATATCTTAAAACCATCATATCGCAGCTTCATTCATGAGTTTAAACAATTAATGCCATTATACATCATGATTACTAATATTAGGGTTTCAAGGCCCATTAATGCTTATTTAGGCACATGGAACCCTAAATTAAACCAATTATATGCAAAGACCATCCTTTTAGATTTACTGTGTCCTTTTTATTAACAACGGGTTAAGATTGACTTTAAACATCCATATAACCCTTCCAAATCAATAATCAATAAAGATTAGGGTTCTTTGAATAGATAAACCATTACAGATAGCATCTTTACATACTTTTTGAATTGAAAGCATAATTAGGTTTTAATTACATTTTTATTGAATTCTTTGCATATTTCTGATAAAAAAGCACTACTTATTTGTATTTTTTGGCCAAAGGATCTATTTTTAGCGATTTATACAATTTCAATATTTTTCTTGAATATTGCTCAGAGAGGCGAGTTACCTGAGTTTTTTTGGAAAATTTTCAACCGTCAGATCACTGGTCTTCTTTGATCGTATCACACGACTCTCACAACTAGCGCCCACTTACAGACTTACTAAAGTCACGAAGAAACCAGGGCCGTTGATCCTCACTTTGGTCCATCATGGTCTCTGATCGAACAGAGACCACTCCTTCCTCGCCTGATTCAGTAGAAGCCTTACGGCGGTGCCGCGGTTGAGGGCTCACCAGAGCAAGGTTCTCTCGTCAGGTTAGGGCACGAGGGAGCTAGGGAAGGCATCATTCGGGTCCGTGAGGGTGAGAGGAGTCGAGAGAGGGTAGAATATATAGGGTCTGGGACCGAGCTCTAGGGTTCCCAAATCCCGTCATCGCCTGCCTTTTAGGCAATTTGGGCATTTTCTCCAGAAGCATCCATAGCGGGAAGAACCTAGGTATAGGTTGCGCAGAATCCTCTCCCAAACTCAACCATGTACTTTCCCAACCTGCATATGTGAAGATTCGTGAGCAAATTAAGTGGAAAGATCCACTTCCGCCAACCTATTGTTCCTAGTTCAGCTTGAACTAGAATACAAGCGGCCCTCATTGGATCAGGATCCAACGATCCTCATCACTCACGCCTGAACAAAAGAAAAAGCTTGATTCATATATTTTTTAAGGAAAATCCTTACCATCGTGAGATAAATTTGGAAAAATCATAACTCTTAATCCACGACTCTATTTTATCCCAAATTTTGAGGGAAACTTAATAATACTGTATCTACCTCTCTTCCAAATTTGGGCTCATTATCTAAAAGAAAATGTGCCTTTTCTTTAGGTGTAAGATATTACTCAATTAAGTATATTTCTCACCTATTTTCTCTTTCCTTTGTTATTAAATTATTATTATGAGTTCCTTGAACCTCAAGGAACCTTAATGGCTTGATATCCCTTCTTGGGGATACACCTTAGCCTTTTACTTATCTTTTATCCATTATTTCTCATTATCTTATTTATTTCTTATCAAAATATCTCTTTTTGATGATTTCTCTTTATCTCTCTTTTTATTTTCCACATTGTCATTCCTTTTAACATTAGGAATCCTTTGGATACGAAAATCCACCAAGGATAACTCGATTATACCTCTTTCCACATATTTTCCACATTTTATCATTGTTTTCAATTTCTTTCTTAATAATGAAATATTTAATTGACCTTTTCTTTTCTTGTTTCATTATCTTTACAACTTTGGACTCCTTGGAACCCAAGGAACCCAAGAGGCACGAAATCCCACTTTGGATTATATTCCATTGCCTTCTATAGGTTTCTACACCTTTCTTTTCTCCATTTTCTTATTTACTCAATTAATGGAGTTTCTTTTATCCTTTCCTTGTTATTGGGCCCAATAGCCAATAAAGCCCACAAAACAACCATCAAGGCTATTGTAAACGAAATCCATTTATTCAAAACAAATTATATCTTTATTTGTTCAAATATCTTTAATATGAGAAACCACATTTCTCACCAAATGAACCCAAATGTTGGGGTTGTAACAGCAAAGGTTGAAGCAAGCTACTCTTAGTGAAGGTCAAGTTGTTGTTGTTCTTCTTCAAGGTTTAAGAAGAGGTGAATATCTTCTCCAGGTGAAGGACAAGGGCAAGGCCAAGATTCAAAAAGAGTGGGAAAATTCCATCAAGGCAAAAGACTTGATTAAAGTGTGGGTAAGTCATTGTTGAAGGCTGGACATATCTTGATCAAGTGGGTATGTCCTTGTGTAGGTGGAAGTCTATTGTCTTGAATAAGTAAGTCCTTGGATGTGTGGTGGTCTCATTATATCTCTTATGAATGAATATAATTATACACGGTTTGCAAAGTCCTAGAGGTTGACCTCTCTATGTAGTGGATTGACTCTCTCCTAGTTTGGAGAGTGGAGCCACTCTAAACCACCTTATCCAAGTCTATGTTTCAATTTCTCTCATCCTTACTATGCTTTCTTAGTTAGGACTTCAAATTTCTATTAAGCTATTGGTTTTTTATTGATACAATTTGAAGGTATAACTTATCTTGTGAGAATTTTGAACCTCTATTCTCCCCCTATAGAACCCTAGATCTAGCAAGTGGTATCAGAGCCAAGGATCTTCTCCAATAATCTCCCACAAGACAAGAAGATGGGTGACAATCTACTTGGTTCACTCAACCTAGAGGGAGGCTTCTGCATGCGTCCTCTGATCTTGACGGTACCAACTTCCTCTATTGGAAGAGGCATATGCAATTCTATATTCAAGGCATGAACTTTGTTATGAGGAAGGTGATGGTCACACCAGACAAGGAGCCAACCGGAGCTATTTCAACATGGAATGAAGCTTCACTAAAAGAATCCCAACTCAATGCCAAAGCCCTAAGCATCCTCTATGAATCCCTTACCCCAAAAGAGTTCAAAAACATCTCCTCATGGGATACTGCCTATGATATTTGGGATAAGTTGTGAATTACCTATGAGGGCACAAAGCAAGTCAAGGAGGGTAATATATACATGTTGAAAATCCTTCTAGAGAACTTCAAGATGGGCAAGAAAAAAGAGATTGCAGACATGTACTCTAGGCATAATGTGATCATCAATGGCCTCACTGCTTTGGGAAACTATTTGGATAGAGGTGTAATCAAATCCAAGATCTTGAGGACTCTACCAAAGAGATGGGAGTCAAAGGTGACCTCCATTGAAGAAGTGAGGATCCTTGGTGACATCCCAACCAAAGAGCTCATTGGAAACCTCTAAGCTCATGAGCCAAGGCTTGATAAGCAAGAAGAAGAAGCCAAGCAAGAAGAGAAGGAAGCCAAGAAGATCAAAGATAATGCCTTCAAATAACAAGTGAAGGTGGTCATCCTTCAACAACAACTTGATTGCCAGACATATCCCTCCTCCTCTAGTTAAGATGATGGCCCTAGTGACCCTGAAGCCAACTACACCAAGGGAAAGTACTTCAAAGGAAATAAATCCTCCTCTTCTACTCCTAGATGCTACAAGTGTGGACAAAATGGACACGACAAGAGTGAATGTCCTAAATCAAGAAAGTCACACCACAAGGGCAGCTCCAAGAAGGAGAAAGAGTACAAGAAGGAGAGAAAGTATAAGAGGAAGGAAAATAAGGAGAAAAGACACAAGAATACACCTCATGCAGCTTGGGAGGAATAATTCTCAAGTGGCTCTAGCTCCAAAGAATATGGAGAGTGCCACCTTGCACTCATAGCCTCTACTAGTGAATAAATTGGTGGGGTAAGTGAGGTAAGCATGCATGAGTTATCTAAGGAAACTCTTATTGATATGCTTGTTTCTACCCGTTCTTCTTTTTCTAAATGTACATCTAAAAGAAAAAGGTTAGGAAAAATTATTGATGATTTGTATGCTAAACTTGAAATTCTTGAGCTAAATGAGAAAACTCATCTTGAGAGCATTGATAGCATTCAAGGAAAATATCTTGATCTTGAGCTCCAATACAATGGAGTTGAAGTACATAATGGTGTTAACCTTAAGAACATTGAAACTCTTAAGGAAGATAACCAAAAGTGCCTAAATGAGCTTGAAACTCTTAAAACTGAAAATGCTGAATTAAAGCTCATTGTTGGTGCTTGTAGAGATGAGAGGGATGTTTATCTTAAGGAAACTCAAGTGCTTAATTCTAAAAATGATATGTTTCTTGGTCAATTTAATGATTTATCTTCTAGACCTATCTTTCCTAATGTTGTATATATTTCTCTTTGAAAAGATTCTTATTTGACTAAAGCCCTCTATTTAGAGGCTGACCTTGTTCATGCTAGAGATGATATTGTTAGTTTGTCTTGTACTATCATATCTTTTAATGATGACCATCATAGACTTGGAGCCTCTCTGGAGTAATTCCTTAAAGGGAAAAACTCCCATAATGAAATCCTTGACCATTGTATCAAACAAAGTGGTACTAGTGGTTTGGTATTTGTAGGGGGAGCAACTAAGGGCATGAACAAAGCCAAAGGTAAGAACAAGAGTAAGAAAACCTCCTTTTTCATTGGAGAGCCTTAATGCACTAAGAACCCTAAAGTTTGTTCTAATTGCAAGTGTGATGATCATTACTCTACTTATTGTCCTTACATGCCTAAGGGGACCAACCCAAAGATGAAATGGGTCCCCAAGCTAACTCTGGATCCCAAAGTTTGATTTGGGAACCGACAGTCTCCTTTCTTGTAGGAAAAAGGCAGATGGATTGTTGATAGTAGCTGCAATAAGAACATGACAGATGATATAAACCATTTCAACAACTTCACTAAGAAGAAAGGAGGTTCAATTACATTTGGGGAGAGCAATAAAGGTAAAGTTAAAGGTGAGGGTGATGTAGGTGAATCATTGTGTATCAAGAATGTTCTTTTTTTGAATGGCCTACATCACAATTTAATAAGTGGAAGTTAATTATGTGATAATGGTTACCATGTGCTATTTACTTCTTTTGAATGCTTGATTCTAGACTCCTTCACCTATCAAGTCATATATAAGGGAACTAGAAGTGATAATCTTTATGTAATTATGGTTGAATCTATTAATCCTTTTTTCGTAGATTCCTAGTAGTCAATTCAAAAGATATTTATCTTTGGCATCATCGGATTGGTCATGTAAAGATGCATCATTTGAAGAAGTTAAGAAAAAAGGACTTCGTCAAGGGACTTCCCAAATTGGATTTTGAAAAGGATGAGGACTGCCAACCTTATACCCAAGGAAAGCAAACCAAGTCCTCCTTAAAATCCAAAGAGTCCTTAGTACCAAGAGAGCTCTTGAACTTCTTCACATTGATCTGTTTGGACCAATGAGAACTCAATCGCTTCATGGTTCCAAGTATTGCCTTATTATTGTCAATGATTTTGCTAGATATACTTGGACCTTCTTTCTTGTTTTCAAGAGTGATATGCTTAATGTTTTTTCTAGTTTTTGTAAATGAGTTGAGAATGAAGCTTCTTACTAGATTGTTTCCATCTGTAGTGATCATGGGGGAGAATTTGAAAATGATCTTTTTGAACACTTTTGTGAAGAATCTGGCTATGCACATAACTTCTCTTCATCTCGAACACCTCAACAAAATGGGGTTGTAGAGAGGAAGAATAGGTCACTACAGGAGATTACTAGGACCATGCTTCTAGAGTATGACACTCCAAATAAGTTTTGGGTTGAAGCTATCAGTACCTCATGTTTTGTGCAAAACTGGGTTGTTACACATCCTTCTTCAAATAAAACCCCCTATGAGCTATGGAGTGATAGGAATCCTTCTATCGAGTATTTCCATGTTTATAGATGTCCTTGTTTTGTTTTGAATACAAAAGATTCTCTGGACAAGTTTGATATGAAATCTTACAAGGCTTTCTTTCTTGGCTATATCACTACTAGCAAGGCTGATAGAGTATTTAATGTTGATCTTGCTAAAGTAGAAAAAACTATTAATGTTAAGTTTATTGAGACTAACCATCTATTCCCAAAGGTATTGTTCCAAATGATGATGTTGCAGGTGAGGTAATTCCTATTCTAAAAGATCTCAACATCACCCAAAATGGAAAAGAGGTGGTCATTCAAGAAGGATCCAACTCCTGAATTTGCAAAGAATCATTCAAAAGAGCTGATTTTGGGTGATCTATTTAATAGAGTGAAGATGCGGGCTGCATTCAACAAAGAACAAGCCAACAATGCCTTCATCTCACAACTCGAGCCAAAGAACGTCAAAGAAGATCTTGGGTATGATGCATAGATCCTAGCTATGCAAGAAGAGTTGGAGGAATTTGAAAAGAATGAAGTATGGACCCTAGTGTGAAGACCAAGTGATAGAAAGATCATTTGCACCAAGTGGGTCTACCACAACAAGCTAGTGGCAAAGTGGTAAGGAACAAAGCAAGGTTAGTGGCTCAAGGCTACAATAAATAGGAAGGTATATATTTTTATGAAACATATGCACCTATAGCTAAATTTGAGTCCATTCATATGTCACTTGATTTTTCCAGTTATAAAAACTTTCTTCTTTATCAAATATATGTTAAAAGTGCCTTTTTGAATGGTAAAATTGAGGAGGAAGTGTATGTTGCACAACCCCTAGGCTTTGAACATGATAGTTTACCTAACCATGTTTATTTGTTGCGAAAATATCTCTATGGACTCAAACAAGAACCTCGATCTTGGTATGAGAAATTATAGAATGTGTTTAGATCATGAGTATATCATGGGCAAAGTATATTCTACCTTGTTTCTAAATGACACTTCTAACAATTTTCTTATCATTAAAATATATGTTGATGATATCATTTTTGGAAGAACTAATCTTGATCTTTGCAAGGAGTTTAGTGATCTTATTTAGAGTGAGTTCAAGATGAGCATGATGGGTGAGCTTATATTCTTCCTTGGCTTTCAAATTAAGAAAACTAAAGATGGAAAATTCATCAAACAAGGCAAGTGCACAAGTGAGCTACTTAAGTGATTTGGGATGGAGAACACCAAGCCAATGGACACGCCCATTTCAAACACCACCTAACTTGATAAAGTTAGAAGTTTACTTTACTTAACTCCCTTCTAAAAGAATGCAATAGCACTCTGATCACCTTAATCCCTAAGGTACAAGGTGCTAGTCATTTGAAATATTTTAGACTAATTTCTCCATGCAATCTTATGTACAAGATTATTACGAAGGTTATGGCTAATAGAGTTAAAGACATTCTTCCTTCTCTTATTGATCAAAGTCAGGCATCTTTAATTAAGGATAGGAAGATAGGTGATGCTATTATCTTGGAAAATGGCATTTTAAGCACTTTTCTTGGTTCCCAAAGAAACATGTGTGTCAAGGCTGATTTGGCTAAAGCCTATGACATAGTTAGAAGGGATTGCATTCTCTTTCTATTGGATAAAATGGGCTTTCCTCATTGTTGGGTTGAATGGGTTAGTATTACTTTCTCCTCAGCTTCATTTAAAGTTTTGGTAAATGGAAGTCCTTCTGAACACTTTGATGCAACCAATGGTGTCAGACAATGTGATCCCTTGTCACCATTTTTGTTTGTTGTGGCCATGCAGGGTTTCTCATGTATTATACAAGTTGTTGTTAGAAAAGGAGATTTGAGTCCTATTTTTGCATCAGAGGAAATTGGTATTTCTCATATCATTTTCATTGATGATTCACTCATTTTTTCTAAAGAGGATGGAACTAATGCCAAGGGTGTGAGAATGGTTCTGAATGATTTTAGCATGGTTTCTGGCTTGAAGCTGAATAATACGAAAAGTTAGATTTTTCTTAGTAGAAGCGTACAAGATAAGGGTATTGTTGATATCCAAGATATTGAGGTGACTTCCTTACCTGTAAAATATCTGGGACTGCCCCTGTTTACTGGTAGGCTTACAAAGAAGCTTTGTATGCCAATTATTGATAAAGTGAAGAAAAGACTGGATTCTTGGAAGGGTCGTTTTCTTTCTCAGGCTGGTAGAGTGGAACTGGTGGTTTCAACTCTATCCTCTTATAGTATTTTCTGGTCATCCACCTTTCCTCTACCTAAATTAGTGATTAAGGAGATTGAATATATGATGAGGAATTTTGTTTGGAATGACACTGAAGGAAAGAAGCACCTTCACACGGTTTCCTGGAAAGCCATTTGCAGACCAAAGGAGGAGGGGGGTCTAGGCATTAGATCTTTGGAAGATTGGTCCAATGCTGGCATTATTAAAAATCTTTGGAGTCGGGCTACTGATAAGAAGGCACTCTGGGTCAAATGGTTGCATGAAAGGTATATAAAAAATGAATCCATTTGGTCTAGAAAGGTTAGATATAACACATCTTGGCTTTGGAAAAAATTACTAAATCAAAGGGATAAGCTTTTAAATGAGGTTGAGTTCTGCTTGGGCAATGGTAATTAGTTCTTATTATGGAGGGACCCCTGGCTCAAAGGGAGGAAACGGCTTATTGATATTGTTGATTCCCAGTACATGTTTAGGCTGGGTAAGGGTATTAACTGCAAAGTCTGTTGCTATATAGAAGATGGTCCATTGGGCCAATTTGAGATTTAGAGGTGCAGATATTCTTCTTGATATTCTGAAAGGACAAGATCTTCCTTCTGTTGCTAATGAAGATTGTGTCCATTTTAAAGGTAAACAAACCTTGAGACTGAAAGATGGATGGAACATTGTTAGAAAGAAATACCCTAAAATCCAATGGGCTAGTTGGGTTTGGTCTGCTAAGTTTCCAAGAAGACATGCATGTTTCTTATGGAAGTTTTTTCTGGGTAAACTACCTACAACTGAGTATTTGCAGAGAGTGGGATTTAATCTTGCTTATAGATGTTCGTTATGTGAGAAGAGTGTGGAAAATTTGGATCACTTGTTATTTACTTGTGACTTCTCTGTTGATTTGTGGAAGAGGTTTAAAGGTAGATTTGGTTCTATACCAATTTCAGCTAAGGACCTTATTCTACTAATGAAGGAAAGTAAATTTTTGTCGAACTTTCTTATGGATGGCATCTGGAGGGAATGAAACTGAAGATTTTTTGGGGGCTTCAATAGTACTGCTGACTCTATTTGGAGCTATAACATTACATCCCTCACAGATTTGTATAGATAGCTGAGGGATTTTCTTTTTGTTTTTTTTCTTTTGTTGATGTACAATTTTTTGCTTTTTTTTAGCTGTACAGTCTGACGGATACTATTTTGGTAGTTTTGTCAGTGTAAAAACTTCTTTTGGATATGAGTAAAGGAAAAACACCCTATTTCCCACCAAAAGAAAAAAAAACTGCCTCAAGACCTGATATAATGTTTAATGTTGGCTTGTGTGCTCTCTTTCAATCAAATACCACGAAATCCCATCTTATAGCTGTTAAGAGGGTTTTAAGGTACTTATCCAAAACCCCAAATTTTGGACTATGGTATGCCAAGTCAAGGGACTTTACTCTTACAGCTTATAGTGATGCGAGTTACACAGGATGTTTGATTGATAAAAAGTGCACAAGTGGCACTTGCTTTCTCCTAGGACCATGCTTGGTGTCTATGTTCTCCAAGAAACAAAGCACAGTGGCATTATCAACCACCGCGGTTGAATGAATTGTAGTCGAGAGTTGTTGTGCCCAGGTCCTATGGATGAAGAAAATGCTCCAATAGTTTAACATTCATCCTGATTCTTCTCCTATCTATTGTGATAATACTAGTGCAATTAACTTGTCATATAATCCTATCTTGCATAGTAGAGCTAAGCATAAAGAGGTTCGCCATCACTTTCTTCATGATCACATTGCCAAAAAGGATATCTATATCGCATGTGGACACAAAAAATCAGTTGGTAGATATTTTTCACTAAACCCCTAGCAAGAGAGAAATTTACCTTTATTAGATTTAAACTGCTCATAACTGCTTTGAATGAATCTGACATGCCTTCTAGCTTGTTGTCATCTCTCCTGTATGCTTTCATTATGTTTTGATCATCCTTGTTTGCTAATATGTTAAAATTAGTTTTCATGTTCTTTTTGCCTTGATATTTCTCTTGTTTTTGGGTATTTTTTGCAAATTCTTGTTTTATCACAAAAAAGTACCGAATGATGAGTGATTTGTGCCTAAGTATGCTTAAAATGCAAAATGGACTTGAAAAATAAATTTAATTAGCACTCTAATAGCAAGAAATTAAGATTTCTAAAGTTAGTTTAGGTGGACCATCCATCGAGTTTCCAACTCGACCGATCAGTATGCTAAGAGATTTTTCAAAGAGATAATCGGTTGAGTTTCTGACTCACAGGACTCAATCAATGGCCGATCTAGAGAAAACATAGGTTAGGTTCAGTCGAATTTTCTCCCTCTCAACTAGAAAAAAACGACTGATCCAACCACTAGCTCCCTCAAGCTCTCAACCCTAGCCTCGACCGTCCTCTCCCTATCCCTAGTTCGACCTCAATAGACCTTCCTTGACCTCTTTCCTTTCAACCCTAGGTGTGTGGATGGTTTGTGGTGGTGTTTTCCTTGGTTTTGCTCTCTCCATCCTCTCATTTTGTCTCCATGGCGTCAAATAGAAGAAAGAGAGCCGCCCCAGCTGGAGCACCATCCTCCTCTTCCAACTTGTATCTCATATCCTTTGACGATACCTTTTTGTCTCTAATAAGGCTCTCAATAGGTATATGGAGCTCCTTCCTAGGAACCCCTTTCCATTTCATGCCCTTTTTGAGCCAACCCCACATAGACAAAGGGTTATCGATCAAGTAGACAAGTTTCTATTTGATCACCACCTCTATGCCTTATATTTCGAATGCACATACTACAACAATTCCATCACAAGCACAAAAGTCATTCATGATTTCTATGCTAACTTGTAGTGGAATTATGACACACTCATACCCCCGCCTAATGCTCAAATAGTCCTCACTTCCATGATCACTGGGAAGAAATTCCAAATATTTGATGATACCCTAACCATCTTCTACATGGGTACTGAGGTGACGGATACTTGAAGGAAGGACTACCCTGAGTATTTCGACTTAGTTGACCTTAAGGCCTTCTACAAGAAGTATGATCTCACACTTCTTGATATTCATAAATACTTAAAGAAGCCTCAGTTTCCCTAAAAAAGAAGTGTACCCTTCCCTCCTTTGCCTTAGAGCTATAGAATCACATACTCGCCTAGTTATAAATTGTAATATTCATCCAAAGAAAAACCAGACTGAAATTGCAGAAAAGACTGTGGTGATTATTTTCTGTCTCTTGAAGAACATCAGAGTCAAATGGTCTCATTATGTCCTTCACCAAATAACCTATTTTGACTCTGACAAGTACACCTGTGGAACCCACCCACCCTACCCACCCTTGATCTGTGGCCTTTATCAAGTTGCCACTGGCAAATCTCTTTTCCATGACCTTCATTACAAACCTACCCAGAAAGGAGTTTGCATCAGTGAGACCGCACTTCATAATTTTGTGCCTCTCCCTTCCTCTACCACACCCGGAGCCTCTACCTCCACCTCTACCGATGCACCTCCACCACCTCAACCTCCCCGACCTACCCAAGCCTCGTTCCATGTATCAAATGAAACTATCATGGGCTATATGATGCATCAACAGGCGTATAACCTTCATGTTCAGGAAGAATTTGACGTGGTTTATTATCGCACTAACAAATTCACTCAAGGTTGAAATCCTAAAGTTTTTATGAAAACCTTGTGAATTAATAGCACCCGCAAGTAGATGAGTCTTATCGCAGTATAGTTAAGGATCGAATCCCAAGGGACAATGTTTTTAAGAAACATTGTTAGTCAAGTCTAGTTCAAGTAAGGCTAATATATAAAATGATTGGTTGATTTGAGTTTAATTAAACTAATTGCTAGAAAGTAAAGAGCAGAATTAAGTTGAGCTAGATTAATGATATGGAATCACTGGGATGGTCTCGGGTTTCACCACCACTACACATGCAAACACATCCAAACATTAAACATCCAAACAAGGTACAACAATCCAAATGGAGCTGCTGCAAAAACCCCCATACGGGTGTTAGGCTTGCGTAAGCATCACCTTAGGTATCAGATGTTTCGTCACCATCCAGATCACTCACTTATGACTCTGAAGATACAAAAATCCAACTGAAGCTTTGGCCCTCTCGGTGGGATGTTTAGGCACACAGAAGCATCACCATGGGCTAGATGGCTCGTCCCCTCATAGATCATACACTTACAACCTCAAGGAATCTCTTTCTATTTCTAGTTAGGGAATAAACCATGCTAATCGACAAGCAAGCATGCGATTTATCTACAAGAAAACATCGATGATTAACAACGAAGATACATATATCCAATTGAAGTTGTGGCCCTCCCTACGGGATGTTTATGCCACTGAAGCGTCACCGTAGGCTAGATGGCTCGTCCCCTCATGGATCAATAACTTACTACCTCAAGGAATCCCATTCTATCCTCAGTGTGGGAGTCAACCTCATTAATCGACATCCTACCCTACATATAGAAGTTCTTGCAATATAGGGAAGAATAAGACAGAAGCAAGCAGATAATCAACCTACAAACATTAACAATTAACAATGAAATGAAAAGTTATATACATTGCCATGGAATGTTTAACAAGAGAACATGCTTGCATGGGCAGCGGGGCTAGTCCCCGCACCCTAGTGAAAAGGAACTACTCGCTCATGATGCGAGAAATAAGAAGACTAAGAGAGAGGGAAGATTCCACCATGAGCATGATGCAGAAGGTAGTCTGTTACAACCCCAAATTTTGGGTTCCTTTGGTGAGAAATGTAATTTCTCATATTAAATATAATTGAACAAATAAAAATATGATTGGTTTTGATAAGTGGATTTCTTTTACAATAGCCTTTATGATTGTGTTGTGGGCTTTATTGGCTATTGGGCCCAATAACAAGAGAATGAAGAAAGGAAAATTCAATTAATAAAATAGTAAATGAAAATTGAATATTTGAAGAATAGAAAGAGGTAGAAACCTATAGAAGGCAAAGAGATGTAATCCAAGGATGGATTTCGGGCCTTTTGGGTTCCTTGGGTTCTAAGGAGTCCAAAGTTGCAAAAAGAAGGCAATAAGAAAATGAAAAGTTTAATTAAGTATTTCTTTAATAAGAAAGAGATTGAAAATAATGTTAAAATGTTAGAAATAAATGGGAGAAGGTGTAATTAGGAGATCCTTTGTGGAATTTCGTGTTCCAAGGATTTCTAATGATAAAAGGAATACCCATGAGGAAAATAAAAGGGAAATAAAGAGAAATCCTCAAAAAGAGATATTTTAATGAGAAATACACATGATAATGCGAAATAATGCATTTAGATGCATCTAGAAGGATAATAAATATCCTTGGAAAAGAATTTCGAAATCATAACGTTTCTTGGGAACCAAGGAGTTCCAATAAAGAGGAAAGGAAGAGAAAATACTAAAAAGGCAAAATAAGAGGATAATGTGTTGCATTATTAATGGATTTTGTATTATTTTCAAAAGATGGTATTTTCTATTAAAAAGAAACACGATTTCGTGACAAATAACTAAAAGGCAAGTTTAAAGAGAATAAGAAAGTGGATTTTCGTAATCCTAATATCACAAGAAGCAGGAATATCAAAGAAATAGGAGAGAGAGAGAGAGAGACTTTCTTATCATGGAAGGAATAGAATTCCTAATAAGAGGGAACTTAGGGCGAGGGTTCCTCCCCTATAAGAGGGGTAGACCCCCTGGATCGAGCTCCAGAGAATCCCAAGAATTCTTCTCTATCACCCATCATCCTCCTTACGTGTAAACTCTAGTTATGAGAGGAAGAGGTATCCTTGAAACGACGGGCCAACGGAGGATTCTGCTGGTAGCTGGATGCCCCACGATGCTGGGAGTTGCTGTACCATCAGAACAATGCCTTGAACAACACACGACGACAGCCATAGATCCGCAGCACCTGCTGCAGGTCGTATGGTATTTCTGCCCAAAACAACCGTGTGGGCCGCGACCTGGGCGATGCCCTAGGTGCGACTCATGGAAGAGGAGTTGGAGCGGCCAACGGAGGTGATCCCCGAACTCTGGAGAGGGAGAGGCGTGCCCACAAGAACTGCAGATCGGTGCCTAGGGCGACATCCCTCGATCTGCCCAACGTTGAAGGAAGGAGAAGCACAATGGACGATACTACCCTTCACTGGCTATAGAATAATCCACTTAACCTGGGTCTATTTTAGACTTTTCGAAATATTTCCAAAGAAGGCAAGCGGGCTACGTTGCATGGAAGGCGCCTACGTGGCAGCCCCTCATTGGCCCATAGTAAGTTATTTTTGTTTAATTCATATCTCAATAACCGTAGCTCGGATGGACACACTTTATATATGAATTTTGATCCTCAGAATGAGGGGAATTTATTAAAAGTATGTGTAGAAGCTAATTCCTCTTTCTATGCGAAAAATAGTGTAAATTATCATCTTTAATGAATTAAAGATTAAGAAACCCTATTTTGATATGATTAATGTGTTTAATAGGGTTTAATGGATCTTTGGAGTTGATATTAATCTGTTAAATGTAAAAAGGAACATTATGTTAAAAAAGGAATAACTTTGCACATGATTAGTCTAATTTAGAGTTTATGTGCTTAAATATGCATGAAATTTGAAAAGGGCATTAAGTTATCATCTTTAATGATGTAATTAAAGAAAAACCCTTAGATTTGATGATAGATGGACTTAATGACGTGATTTGGATAATTCAAGTTGATATTAACCTGTTGTTAATAAAAGTGAAAATAGGATCTAAAAGATGATCTTTTCATGTATAAATGGCTTAATTTAGGGTTTTGTGCATGATTATGTACTAATGAGTTTGAAAACCCTAATTTTGATGAATATGTCCTTTAATTGGTTTAATTGTGTAAATCTACGAATAAAATAGAGATGTGATGATCCTAAGCCAATTTGAGCATAAAAGATCCTTAATGTGGATAATTTGAGTAATTAGAATTTTTACGAGTGGAAACGTTGTTTTATGGTTTGTTGACCTAAAAAGGGTAAGGTTTGAGAAATTAATCTAAGAAACCTTAATGCATCCTAATGAGACTTAGAAACCTTAGAAAGGTGTCCCAAGTCAATAAGGAGTTGTTTGGGATGTGCTTGTGACAATTAGACATTATACATGTTTTCAGGATCAATGTTTGCTTGATTGATTGATTGGCTTGCTTGATTGGACATCTAGTTGGATTTGGATAAATTGTTGGTTGAGATCTCCGAGACAGGTATGTGGTTACTTATGAATAACCGCTTAGTTTTCCGGTGGTTTCTCGGACGTTTAATCGCATTGAATGCAACTAAACTGTTTGGATGTTCATATTGCAAATATAAAGAGACTATGACTATCACTTAATGTATATGCCTATAAACTCAGATCTTGGTTCTCTCTGTGGCATAATAGCTAACCTAGTACATGGATGCCTATGGGTAGGTCCATCAGGTTAGAGAAAGGCCTAGTACATGGCTACCTATTGGGTAGGTCCATCAGGTCTATGGATGACCTAGTACATGGGTACCTATTGGGTAGGTCCATCAGGTCTAGGGTTGACTTAGTACATGGCTACCATGGAGGTAGGACCATCAAGTAATAATGAGTTAGATATTGGGCTATCTTCGGATAGTGCCATGCGACTCTATTACCTAAAAGAGAGGTGATATCCATGTCCACTGCAGGGACAGCCCAGAGTTCGAGAATATGTATGGATTGAGTTGTATGGCTTAAAGTGTAATCTTGATTGTTAAATGATTAATTGAATGATTATATTGTTACCATAGTTGAACCTTATCTGTTTCCTCCACATACCAGCTTTGGCTGACCGACATTTTGTTTGTCGGCGTTTTAGGTACAATGAAAAGTACAAACAGTAAAGTGACACCTTGTGAATTCAAGAATTAAAGAAAAAGGAGGAATTATATAGAATAGTTCAGCTGAGGTTAGAAGTTAGTTTGTTCCCAACTTTTCAAGGTATGCAAAGAAAAAATTTTATTACCATTTTCAGTATAGTCTGTTAGAATTTAATAATTGTTTATGGTTATATGTCGAACCTTTGATCCGAGATTAATGGGTGCGGCTTCAACCTCTTGGTCTCCCTTAATTGGGGGTTACTGACAGGTGAGGTCGTAACATTTGGTATCAGAGCGTAGGTTCTTCATGTAACCATTAGTAATTATAAAATTTTACAAACTCCATAGAACCCAAGGGAGTTATTAGAGGAGTATCCGAAAGACAGAGGTGTCTAGAAAGGGATCACGACCGGGGGCTGGCAAGATTTTCCTCCGCACCGCTAGTCGGAATACGAGGACTCCCGGACCCGTGTGACCGCCTGGCTAAAGTCTTAGGGTATGAATCGAAATAAGATACCTTTAGGACTTCTCATCTTATTCATCCCTTCTCATCACAAAATTCTGATAAGGACCTAAAGGATTAGGGTTTTCTTTCTTCTCCTCACCCTCTTGAGGTATGGGTAAGGTTAATTAGGTTTAAGAAATCCTCCACCAAATTAATGAAAGGCATGTAAATAAGATGTCATGGACATAATCTTAATAGATTAAGCACAAAATAAATAATAGATACATGCTTAGGTCATATGACATAAGTTGTCATGTCCTCAGAAGAGTCCTGAGGCTAGACCTTCATGTTAGGAGGATAGGTTAGTCTTGGAGATAAGGATCTCCATTTCAAGTAGAGACCTGGCACATCCTCTGAGGATGATTCTTACCCTAACCCTAAGTGAAGGTTAGAGAGAGATGAGTTGGGCCAGGTGTTTGAAAGGACATGCCTTTGGGACGCCATATGATCCATGGGTGACCTAGCACCTTTGGCAACCCAACCCTGGGAAGGGTCGTGCATGTTAGGGTAAAGGATAGCTCTTTAGATGATGATGTTAGTGAAGGACCATAGAAACCCTATGGGATTGTGCAAGTAGGGCATAGCTGGAACCTAAGGCACGTCATAGTGCTGACGGTAGAATGAAACCCTGGATAAGGAATTATGATGGAGCATAAAGGGTTATGGATGATCTTGAGCAACCATAAGTGAGAACCTAGGCTTCACCCATGTAGATAATGCTTTAGAGGTTGATCTTTCATGAAGAGAGGACCTCTAATGGTGAGGTTGGATGTAGGGTTAGCTCTAGAGAGAGCAGGAAACCCAGCAAGAAGGTTGGAAACCTAAAACCCTGAACAATGGATGACAGTGGTTGCCTCATAAGTTGATGATATCTTGGTTGCCTTTAGATGGACCAAACCCTAGAGAGTGAAGATGAAGCATCTGGTGCCTATGTGCCTACAGTATAGGCGTTTACCTTCTGAGGAAGGAAGAAGAGTTCCTTAGACCTAGAGAGGTTTAGTGAATAGGTTCTAAGGCCTTGTACCTTGATGGTTGTCCTTAAGGAGGACCCAATCCTAAGTGTTGCTCAAGTTGAAGGATGACGAGAAGTGCATGTCATGCCTTTTGCATGCTTGGTTCATAGTTAATAGATAGAGCGTGCAGTTTGACACCTAAAAGTGAACCTAGGGTTCCTAGGCCTAAGAGGGGAAGTGGTATACCTAATGCTCATGATGAGAAGTTGAGTTCCTATCGAAGCGAGCATGGTAATCCTAATGTATAGAGGAAAAGAGGAGCCCTTGAAGTTTAAGGTGTGTGTGATGAACCCCTCACTGCTAGGTTGATGATAAAGAAAGGTATGATCTTGATCCAACATTGAGGAAAGAGGACAAGTATGACCTAGCATGGTACAGTAAGTGATCTGCTCATGCCTTAATGGCTTGATAGGGTTAAGTAGGCTCATGTGGATGTAAACCCTAGACCTAAGAGCTTTTGTGACCTTAGAGATAGTTTTCCTCCCATCCTGGGAGAGGGACCCCTTTGGAAGGGTGTATATCAGTTTTGGTGGTTTAAGGTAACCTAAAGAAGTCTCATAAGATCTTGAGAAGCTAAGCGAAAAGTACATGGTATGAGAATGAACCTGTAGACCCATAGATATCCATCTCTATGTGCATATGGTTGTGTTACCATGGAGGTAACCGATATGAGGTTTGACCAAGGTAGGTAGGTTGCTATGATGCCTATGAAAGGATGAGAAAGAGAGATGATGAAGACTTGGGTAAGGTTCTAAGTGAACATGTACTATAATGGTGAATCCTAAGTCTATCCTAGGGTCAGGTAGGGATAAGACCGATGAAAGTAGGAGTTTCCTAATTCCCCAGTTGCACATGACCATAGGGTCGGGAGGTAACAACTATCATTGTCTGAGGGCCATGGGTTAGGAGATTGATCACCTTCATGAACTCATGGGACCCAAAGGGCAGATGAGTAGGGCACTCTCTTGATGCATGAGGGAAGGGGATGACCCCAAAAGAGACGGTACCCTATAGACCTAGAGGAGATGACCAAGGATATAAACCTCAGTGGGTTCAAGACTTGTTTGATATCATGATGTCTGTGATGTAGAGACATATGTGGCACGTTGCAACTTAGATATAAAGGTGTATTGGCAAGGTGGGATGTACCATCACTACTCTTGGAACAGGAAGAACTCTGTATTTGGACTGCAGCCAAATGCTCATTTCCTCTTGTTATGGGGGTGAGAGATAGTACATTATGCATGTCATACATCAAGGATAAGAGATGATGTAGGTTGGAACGTTGCCATGAGAAATGGGGATAGAGAAGATATCTAACCTGGTAAAGTGAATGATACATGGATGGTCTGTAAACACTAAGAGGAATGAGGTAGTCCCCTTATGAGGATGTTTTATCATGAGCTATGTGGAACTTACAAGTTATACCAGGTTGAGTTTGATCACCATGATGATGGAATCAGAGAGTGTTCTTATGAAGATGAACATATAGTTTGAGATGACATGATAAGTGAAATACATGGAAATGTAATGTTACCTAAGGATGTGAAGTGGTAATGGGTTCTCTGGTTGAGATACATCAGACTTGTTTGATTAGAAGCTAGAAGAGGTTGTTTGGCTAACCCTAAGTTTGAAAAGGAGAGGTGTTTGGATAACACTCAGATGTAACCAGATGCGTTGAAAAGTTAAGGGTTGTTTGGTTAGCCAGTCTAGTCCTTGATGTAATGAAAGGATGGTGGTAGAACCTCATATGTACTTCTTTGGAAGAGAAGGTGACGAAACCCTGACTAGAGTGGTTTAGGGTTTCAGAGGATTTGATCTTGAAAGAATCACGACATACAGGAAATCATGGTTGAAGATCATCATACCCCGTGGAAAATGGCAATAGCACTTTAGATGCTTAAGATGGAGTTGCATGTGGTTTATGGCCATGCAAGCCAGGAGGTAAAGGACGAACCCCCAGTAACCCAGTGTATCGATATAGAGGACAAAAGAGTCCCTGAGAGGGAATGGGAGTCCATCACCATGGATGTTGTGATAGGTCTCCCCTATACCAAGGAAGGTCGAGATGCAATGTGGGTTATGGTAGTTCGCCTTACCTAGAGGACATGTGAAAGGAAGAGTTCTGTCAAGGGACAGATTTGGTTGAGTTACATATGAGAGATATGGTTCAACTACACCATGATGTGAGTTCAAAGGTTCTTGAGTTTGGCCTAGGGGTTCACTTCCATAAAGTGGAAGTAAGTACATGAAGAACTTAATGTTAGTGTAGTTTATCACCCCCTAACTAAGGGTTAGTAAGATCCAGACTAAAGGGTCTGATGAGAGCATATGTGCTCATTCAGGGTGATAGCTAGAGACAGTTCTTATCCTATGAAAGATGTGATGATGACCACCATAGCCAGTATCAGGTTTTATATGAAGCGCTGTAAGGGAGGTTGTGTCGGTCACCACTTCAGTAAGGTGATGTTGGTGAAAAGGGCCACATGATGGTTAGAAAAGGACCACATGATGGTTAGAAAAAGGGACCCCAGTGCGTGTAGATGAAGTCACTTTGATTGTGCAAGGGCTGAAAGGAGCCTAGAGACGATGACAGTCGTGAGCAGATGCAAAGTAGACTGACATGCAGTTCACTGTGGGAGAAAATGTGATATGAAAATCTGACCCCTCTAAGTTATAGCTAAGAGAGCTGAGTCCCCGATACATGGGTCCATTAGAGATGGATGGGTGGAGAAGGTCAGGTTTGACCCTACCCCTCAGGATGGAGTATTGGGAGACGTTTTCCATGTGTCCAATTTATAGCACTATGTGAGGTACCCTAACCATGTGCTGATCAATGAACCTAGTGAGCCCCAAGGAAGGCTGAAATGGCCTGAGTCACCTGTGCAGTTTATAGACGCCAGGATGAAAGAACTCAGAGAAAAGAATATGTGATAATAAAGGTTCTTTGGAAACGCCATGAGTACATCAAAGCCACATAGAGGCCAATGATGGACATGGAAAGTCTTATCCTGAATTGATTGTTTGTTTGCTTGTTAGAATTTTGAGGAAAAAATTCCTATAAGAGGGGAAGGATGTTACAACCCCAAATTTTGGGTTCCTTTGGTGAGAAATGTAATTTCTCATATTAAATATAATTGAACAAATACAAATATGATTGGTTTTGATAAGTGGATTTCTTTTACAATAGCCTTGATGATTGTGTTGTGGGCTTTATTGGCTATTGGGCCCAATAACAAGAGAATGAAGAAAGGAAAATTCAATTAATAAAATAGTAAATGAAAATTGAATATTTGAAGAATAGAAAGAGGTAGAAACCTCTAGAAAGCAAAGAGATGTAATCCAAGGATGGATTTCGTGCCTTTTGGGTTCATTGGGTTCCAAGGAGTCCAAGGTTGCAAAAAGAAGGCAATAAGAAAATGAAAAGTTTAATTAAGTATTTCTTTAATAAGAAAGAGATTGAAATAATGTTAAAATGTTAGAAATAAATGGGAGAAGGTGTAATTAGGAGATCCTTTGTGGAATTTCATGTTCCAAGGATTTCTAATGATAAAAGGAATACCCATGAGGAAAATAAAAGGAAAATAAAGAGAAATCCTCAAAAAGAGATATTTTAATGAGAAATAAACATGATAATGCGAAATAATGCATTTAGATGCATCTAGAAGGATAATAAATATCCTTGGAAAAGAATTTCGAAATCATAACGTTTCTTGGGAACCAAGGAGTTCCAATAAAGAGGAAAGGAAGAGAAAATACTAAAAAGGCAAAATAAGAGGATAATGTGTTGCATTATTAATGGATTTTGTGTTATTTTCAAAAGATGGTAGTTTCTATTAAAAAGAAACACGATTTTGTGACAAATAACTAAAAGGCAAGTTTAAAGAGAATACGAAAGTGGATTTTCGTAATCCTAATATCACAAGAAGAAGGAATATCAAAGAAATAGGAGAGAGAGAGAGACTTTCTTATCATGGAAGGAATAGAATTCCTAATAAGAGGGAACTTGTTCCCTCTTAGATAGGCCTCTTAGGGAGAGGGTTCCTCCCCTATAAGAGGGGTAGACCCCCTGGATCGAGCTCCAGAGAATCCCAAGAATTCTTCTCTATCACCCATCGTCCTCCTTACGTGTAAACTCTAGTTACGAGAGGAAGAGTTATCCTTGAAACGACGGGCCAACGAAGGATTTTGCTGGTAGCTGGATGCCCCACGATGCTGGGAGTTGCTGTACCATCAGGACAATGCCTTGAACAACACACGACGGCAACCATAGATCCACAACACCTGCTGCAACTCGTATGGTATTTCTGCCCAAAACAGCCGCGTCGGCCACGACCTGGGCGATGCCCTAGGTGTGACTCATGGAAGAGGAGTTGGGGCGGCCAACGGCAGTGATCCCCGAACTCTGGAGAGGGAGAGGCGCGCCCACAAGAACTGCAGATCGGCGCCTAGGGCGACATCCCTCGATTTGCCCAAGGTTGAAGGAAGGAGAAGCACGATGGACGATACTACCCTTCGCTGGCTATAGAACAATCCACTTAACCTGGGGCTATTTTAGAATTTTCAAAATATTTCCAAAGAAGGCAAGCGGGCTACGTTGCATGGAAGGCGCCTACGTGGCAGCCCCTCATTGGCCGATAGTAAGTTATTTTTGTTTAATTCATATCTCAATAACCGTAGCTCAGATGGACACACTTTATATATGAATTTTGATCCTCAGAATGAGGGGAATTTAATAAAAGTATGTGTAGAAGCTAATTCCTCTTTCGATGCGAAAAATAGTGTAAATTATCATCTTTAATGAATTAAAGATTAAGAAACCCTATTTTGATATGATTAATGTGTTTAATAGGGTTTAATGGATCTTTGGAGTTGATATTAATCTGTTAAATGTAAAAAGGAACATTATGTTAAAAAAGGAATAAATTTGCACATGATTAGTCTAATTTAGAGTTTTTGTGCTTAAATATGCATGAAATTTGAAAAGGGCATAAAGTTATCATCTTTAATGATGTAATTAAAGAAAAACCCTTAGATTTGATGATAGATGGACTTAATGACGTGATTTGGATAATTCAAGTTGATATTAACCTGTTGTTAATAAAAGTGAAAATAGGATCTAAAAGATGATCTTTTCATGTATAAATGGCTTAATTTAGGGTTTTGTGCATGATTATGTACTAATGAGTTTGAAAACCCTAATTTTGATGAATATGTCCTTTAATTGGTTTAATTGTGTAAATCTACGAATGAAATAGAGATGTGATGATCCTAAGCCAATTTGAGCATAAAAGATCCTTAATGTGGATAAATTGAGTAATTAGGGTTTTTATGAGTGGAAAAGTTGTTTTATGGTTTGTTGACCTAAAAAGGGTAAGGTTTGAGAAATTAATCTAAGAAACCTTAATGCATCCTAATGAGGCCTAGAAACCTTAGAAAGGTGTCCCAAGTCAATAAGGAGTTGTTTGGGATGTGCTTGTGACAATTAGACATTATACATGTTTTCAGGATCAATGTTTGCTTGATTGATTGGCTTGCTTGATTGGACATCTAGTTGGATTTGGATAAATTGTTGCTTGAGATCTCCGAGACAGGTATGTGGTTACTTATGAATAACCTCTTAGTTTACCGGTGGTTTCTCGGACATTTAATCGCATTGAATGCAACTAAACTGTTTGGATGTTCATATTGCAAATATAAAGAGACTATGACTATCACTTAATGTATATGCCTATAAACTCAGATCCTGGTTCTCTCTGTGGCATAATAGCTAACCTAGTACATGGCTGCCTATGGGTAGGTCCATCAGGTTAGAGAAAGGCCTAGTACATGGCTACCTATTGGGTAGGTCCATCAGGTCTATGGATGACCTAGTACATGGCTACCTATTGGGTAGGTCCATCAGGTCTATGGTTGACTTAGTACATGGCTACCATGGAGGTAGGACCATCAAGTCATAATGAGTTAGATATTGGGCTATCTTCGGATAGTGCCATGCGACTCTATTACCTAAAAGAGAGGTGATATCCATGTCCACTGCAGGGACATCCCAGAGTTCGAGAATATGTATGGATTGAGTTGTATGGCTTAAAGTGTAATCTTGATTGTTAAATGATTAATTGAATGATTATATTGTTACCATAGTTGAACCTTATCTGTTTCCTCCACATACCAGCTTTGGCTGACCGAAGTTTTTTTTGTCGGCGTTTTAGGTACAATGAAAAGTACAAACAGTAAAGCGACACCTTGTGAATTCAAGAATTAAAGAACAAGGAGGAATTAGATAGAATAGTTCAGCTGAGGTTAGAAGTTAGTTTGTTCCCAACTTTTCAAGGTATGCAAAGAAAAAATTTTATTACCATTTTCAGTATAGTCTATTAGAATTTAATAATTGTTTATGGTTATATGTCGAACCTTTGATCCGAGATTAATGGGTGCAACTTCAACCTCTTGGTCTCCCTTAATTGGGGGTTACTGAAAGGTGAGGTCGTAACATTGTCACAGCTTGGTGAAGATGATGTGGTCTTCTATGTCGTGTTAGAGTATATCTGGATGAGGAACGAGGGATTCCAAGACAGACCAGTCAATCTTTCCCTCTCCTCCTTCCTTCTCTTATCGACATCCTAGTTCGTAGAAGGAGCAGTAGGTGAAGTGACACTGGCATGGATGATGGATCTAGATTGAATCTTGCATTCGGGTAGCCTGGCGCCGTCCCAGATCCGATGCCCAAATGAGGATCCTTGTGGTCCTATTTATAGGCTCGGGTCGGGTCCTCACATTTTTAGTGCGAGTCCTCCTCACGGTTTGGTCATAACGGTTTGGAGTGTTTGCCTCCAACCAGTCTTGTATATTTGACCAAACAGTCTGGTGCCTTTATCCAAACGGTTTGGAATGCTTAAACATCCAAATGGTTTGGAATGCTTAAACATCCAAACGGTCTAGGAATTCTATGCTCTAATGGTCTTGATAATTTCTGGATCCAAACAGTCTTCAGACCTATCGGTTTAGGACTCTTCACGGTCTAGGACTCTAGCGATCTGATCAGTCTTGCATGATCGTGTCCATGGGATAACGGTCTTGATATCGGTGGGTTCCAAATGTTCTCACGATCTATGATCCTCGACATCTAGTGATTAGGAGTTCTGAATGGTCTCTTGACCTAGCTTTCCATCAGCTTAACGATCTTGAGTACCTCTAGTTTGCTATCACATGGTCTTATAGACCATTAGTCGATCCAAACGGTTTGGGGGTAGAAAAAACAGGCTTCCGATTGGTCTTGCTGCGAGCGGCGATCGTCCAATCAATCTTGGCTCTGCGGTCTTAACGGTCTTGGAACTTACGCTCTTCCTTCACGATCTTTAGTTCTCCCGGATCACGATCCACATGGTCTCAAGCATCGGTCCTATCAGTCTTGCGTTCACGCAGTCCCTGCCTCCCAACGCCAATCGATCTTTGTGGATCTTCATGGTTTGCGATCGAATTCCACCTCACGATCTCAAGACTGTGAGGGCTTCCTTGTAGCAAGCGTAGAGTGGGCATAGGTGGCACTTCTATAGGTGCTATGGTGGAGATGAAAGAAGGTGGGCAGGTCTTAGGGTTGCAATGCTTGGTGGGAGGATAGGTGGCGCCGTCGTGGTTGTTGCAGGTGGGCAATGAGGTGGGCAGGTGATGGAGGCACGGTGACGGTGGAAGGGTTGCTGGTGAGTCGGGAAGCATGTTGAGAGGAGGAGGCAAGTGAGGAGGTGTCGAAGTTGCTGGTGTGTTGGCACTAGGGTTCTTGTGGTGGTGGAAGGAAGAAGAAGGGAAGGTGGAGCAAGCAAGCGTTGGGTGATGCTGCTCCTCGCGGTTTGGAGTAGATGGATGCCCATACGGTCTTGAGACCGATGGGTACCAAACGGTCTTGAGGGATCATTATGAGGGAACCGATAGGGCAGGTTGTGATCAAAATTTTCAGCCCAAATGAATGAGGACCGTAGATCTAAGATCTGATGGTGTAGAAGGGCTCACAATCTTCAAATTATGCGGATGAATGGCTAAGACCAATAGGTTGAAACTGAATGGATGAAACCATTTGGTCAAGACCGTTTGGTCAAGAACGTGGATGAGTGAAGGTAGATCTAGTGTTGAGAAAGGTGTGTCCCACTCATTAGGGTTTGATTTGGATGATGGTTGATGGAGATAAAGATGGAATGAAGCAAGGGGTAGTGATGATGATGTTGAAGGTGGATAGGGTTAAACTGGAGGTGGGTGCGTTCTGATGGTTCAACCTCATCATGACCTACATAAAATAAGTATAAACTCAGTTAATAATCTGGATAATTACACCAATTAAGCAACTTTGCATATTGTGATATTTAGTAGATGAAATCAGAAGTATTGAATCAAAATGAGCCCAATATGGTGATTGAATTTCATGATGAATATGCATTCATCAAGCACATGCATCAGGGTCTCTTTGCCAACATGTCCAACATGAACCTATCATGTGCACACCCTTATCCTGCCTACCAGCCCTACCTATGAGGTGACTATGCATCTTATGCATATGATCACTTCTACCGAGTCCCTTGACCTACTTCTTCCGCTGCTACACCCTCTACTGTTGGTGGATCTACCCCTAAAGTGTTGCCTCTTCCTGTTGGCCCTTTAGTCACCCTACTTGTTGGCCTTGGGTACTTCTACTCCATCTTTCCCTCGGGCCAATGAGCTCCATGATCTTGGCATGTCTTGGACTAAGCAGAATGTTCGTTGGCCCAGTCATGGTTTTGGTTCCTCTGCCGATGAGGAGATGATAGATCAGGCTGATGAGGAAGATGTTGTTGCTGATGAGGATGCTTCTAAGGCTGATGATGGTGATTATGCTTCTGATGATGGCTTTGCTGGTGACTCTAGTGACAAAGGTGATGTTGCTACACCTTCACATGGAGATGATGACTATGAGTCAGAAACCTCAGATGTTGATGTTGATGATGTTGTTGATGATGTGGACATATATGATCTAGATGTTTAGATTTTTAGTTTTTAGTATAAATGTTGATCATATATATCTTTCTAGGCTATTTTGTACTAAAAACATCGGGCACATTTTCTGAGATGTACTATTTATCATCATGTTTCCATGATTTTGTCTTGTAGTTGTTTCTGAGGACATGCTCTATAAGTTGTAATCTTAATCCTTTGCACACTTACTCTTTGATTGCTATATCTCATTAGTTGGTGCCATGTTTATCGTATTTTTTATTATGACTTGGCTTTCTTATTTCTCTCGTCTCTGTTTGGTGTATGATTTGAGATTGCATGTTTTATTTTGTGGATGTATGTTTGGTTGTTCTTGGAAAAGATCTATTTCTATGCTCTTCTACCCCTTCCTTTTTGATAATGTCAAAAGGGGTAGAGAAGTTCAATGTTTTGAAGCTCATCCATATTGCTTTTATTGTCTATGTGATCCTTTTCTTGTTCCTTATTTGCTTTATCACGAGACTTGCTAAAGGACCATATAGTATACATGTTATATTATTTTGTGTAGATAGACTAACTATGCAGGTAAAAGTAAGCATAGATTGAGGGGGATCAATTCACATTGTTCAAATCATAACCCCCCTACAATTCACAAGGAAAAGGTATAACTTTACATATCCTTTACAATATGATTGAGGAATAGTTTGTCATTATCAAAAAGGGGGATAATATTGACTTGAGAGTTATACATTACATGTATTTTGATAATGAAGTAACCATTCCATTCCTATGTATCTAATATATTTATTCAAGATTGATTTTAGGATTTAGGTACATGAAAAGGATCAAATTACACAATCCCTACCTTGTCCAAGTTCAAATCAAAAGCAATGCAAGTGTGCATTTTGGGAAATCACTCCAAATGACTTTAGATGATTTTTGTAATCACTTGTATTGATGATATGATTTGTAACTAAAATTAGAAAAAATCAAGGACACTTAATTCGAACGTTTGATCACTCAAAAGTCAATTTAGAAAATTTGTCACAGGCTATTTATTGGTTGAGTTGGAAACTCGACCGATCTAGTGATGGATTTTTTGAAGATGACCAATCGATCGAGTTGCACATTCATAGAACTCAATCGATCGATCAACTAAGCAAAACTGATTTTTACTCATCAATTGAGTTTCCCAGCACAAACTCAATCAATAGTTTGATAGTTAGTTTTGTCACTTAGTGGATCGGTTAAGTTATCTTTATTAACACTCGACCAAATGTATCGTACGTAAAACATAGAATGAGTTATTATAACCATTGTAGAGTTGTTTTCTGCGATAATATATCTGTTGTAACTTGGAAAATGGCTATATTTCACTCTTAAGTGATCCCACACTCAAGGGAACACCCCCAGCTATAAAAAGGACCCCTTTGAGTTCATTCCAAATTTGGTCATTCATGTTATTCTAAGTCCTTACTATAGTTGAGTGTGTTGCAACTCCTTAAGCCCTTTCACTCTCTCATTTACAAAGCATTTCATGATTATGAGTGAGTTAGGCCAATTGTAAGAGAGCTACCTTCATGTTCTTGTAAAGATCTCATTCCATTCCCTCTTCCCGATCCCCTTTCTCAAAGAGAAAAGGTTGAAGCAAGCTACTCTGAGTGAATGTGAAGTTGTTGCCATTCTTTTTCAAGGTTGAAGAAGAGGTGAAGATCTTTTCCAGGTGAAGGAGAAGGGCAAGGCCAAGATTGTAGAATAGTGGGAAAATTCCTTCATGGACAAAGACTTGATGCAAGTGTGGGTAAGCCCTTGTTAAAGGATGAAGACATCTTCATCAAGTGGGTAAGTCCTTGTGTAGGTGGAAGACTCTTGTCTTGAATAGGCAAGTCCCCAGATATATGGTGGTTTCCTTGTATCTCTTATGAATGAATATAAGTATACACATATTGCAAAGTCCTAGAGGTTGACCTCTATAGGTAGTGGATTGACTCTCTCCTAGTTTGGAGAGTGGAATCACTCTAAACCACCTTGTCCAATTGCATGTTTCAATTTCTCTCATCCTTACTATGCTTGCTTAGTTAGAACTTCAAATTTCTTTTAAGCTATTGGTTTTTTATTGTAATAATTTGAAGGTGTAACTTATCTTGTGAGAATTTTGAAGCTTTATCCACCCCCCCTCTAGAGTCCTAGATCCAACACCTTTTTCATCCATACATGTTCTTCTCTTCTTGGTGGATGAGTTTGGAAGCTTAAGGAGCTAGAGGAAGTCCCCATGGAGCTTGGGAGGTCGAGTTCCTTGCTCATGGTCACTCTTTTTTTAACTTCCATCTTGGTGAGTTATGTTTCTTGGTGACAATTCCATTGATCTATATTCTTCATCTTCTTCTTCCCCTCTCAACCATGGATCATACCTTGAATGAAGGTTGATTAGGTCGTGGTTTTTCTCTTTCCTTCTTTCCTCCTTGAGCTATCATAACCTTGGCATCTACTTCTTTCTTGGAGATAATGTAGAGGCCTAGTTTGGGACTCTTGATGGATCATCTTCAACTTGAGAAATGTGTACTAAGAGGTTGGATCATGCAACTTGAATCTTTGATGTAGACCTTCTTCAGGCAGTTTATATAACTCTTAGCCTTCTTTATTATTTTAACTCTTTTATGTGCTTATATTGATTCTCATCTCTAAATCGTTTATCTCATATATGACAGTAGTTAATGATGGTCTTGAGAACTAATTTGTTGAAGGAACCTCATTTAGTTTTTTGTCCATATCTTGTACTTTCCTACTATGGTAATAGCTGAACTAGTGGTTGATATCCTAAGGTTGATGATGACAAGTCGACATACACACTAGGTTGTGAGTAGTCGAAATGCCTTGTGGTTCTCACTTAGTTGGCACTTAAACAAAAACACCTTGGGGATGTTAACCCTTCATACCTTGCTTGTGATTAGTCGACACCTCATGTAATAAGTCGAAACACATGGAAGTATCAATTCGATATGCTTTGATGAGGATAACCTGACATGTTGATATGAAGTGATTAAACTATTACCCTATATTGTAAACTAAACCAATGTACCATCCTATAGGAGAGAGGCCTTCACACTTTTTGGAGTAAGTGGTTAACACACCAGGGTGAGGCTAAGCCATGATACAATCTTGTTGAGTGAGAGGCCGACATACTTTTAGTGCTAAATTGAGAGACACCTTGATGATTAATTCGACACACTTTCAAGCAAGGTTAAACCAACACACATGGAGAAGACGAAACCAAGATCTCACTTGTAGTTTATGAAACCGATATATCCAAGACTGGCCCAAGATGTTACAAATCGAGACACATCTTGATGAGGTATACCGATATACCTAGTGGGTATTAAAACTGTGATGCAATGTCGATTTCAAGCCGACACACCTTGAAAGAGATGAAACTGATACCTAGGGTTGATGGTAAACCAATATCCTATGCTAAATGCCAACCCGAAATCTAGAGAAGGTGGTGAAATTGATATCACATGATGAGTGTGAAACCAATATCTTAAGTTGAAGGTGGAATCGACATCTAGGGTTAGGGGATAGACTGAGATGTCGTGCAATTCATTAGTTGATACATGTGTAATGATCGACCATTACACCTATACTCTTGTGTATGGATATAGTCAATGCATAGTTTTATTATCTATCTAATATGTTGTGACTATGAATGGTGAATCCCTAATTATAATTCTTAAGCTCTAAAGCTCTCAAATAAGGAGGAAGGTTTTAGAAGTAGGGTTTAGTGGTAAAGTAACCATACGATAATCCTAAACATAAGATGGTAAGACTGATGTGCTCACCTTAGTAAAAGATTGAAATCCATGACAAGTGTCTTCTATATTCCTTTCTACATGATTGTAACTTGTAAGAGAGGTTAATGAGACAATTGTGTGAGTATATGATAGTGGTGACGAGCCTTGTTGGAATCAAGGGGTGTTAGCTTTTGTATAGAAATCATATGAACAAGTTTGATGATCAAATCAGTGCCTTGTGTATAATTTGTAGTAAAACCCTCTAGTTATGTAATCTAAGGTTTGACATTCCTCAGAATGATACTATGGTTGATAACTTGTGAAGGGTAATAACATATGGGTCACATAATGATGAAACATCATGTTGGTTCATAGTCAAAGTGTTTACATAATACATTGTTGTAACACATACATAATTTAATGAGATAACACACATATACATTTATGAAATGGTGATACCTAGTGTTCATGACACGATGATCTATTCATATCTAACTAATGTTGTTCCAACCTAAATCAGTTTCAAGAAAGTGAAAATTTGTGTAATTAGGGTGGGTGATGTGACCATGAGGTAAAACCCTAATCAACAATATGTGAAGAGCATGAACACTAATTCTAAGGGCAGGCCATATTATTGAATGTGTATGAATAGAAAGAATGAGATTGTACTCTCACTCTCTCTTAATTACATGAATTTAACCTAGTGGGTTAATTGGGTGTTATAACTTGTGAATACCATCAAGATGGTTAAATAATATCAAGCATTGGAAATGAGCCTTTACAAAGGAACATGGAAAGTATAAATATGTGAATGTGCATACTTGGTTATATTGTCTAATTCTTAGCCTCATACACTCCAACTTATGGGAGCTGGTGAAAATTAGAGATTTGAGATAGAATGATGCTTAAGAACCCTATATGGATTAATCATGAAGCCTAATCCTAATTTAGGGAACTTATGATGAATTTCTTGCTTTATTCAAAATGTGTTTGATGTGTTGAAACATATTCACTCTCTATTTATATAATATTAACCTTGCCAGTGAGATGAATGTAATAGCTAATGATCTCTATGGTATGTATATGTGATGTGGTGCAAGTGGTGATTTGTATAAGTAATGCTTATATTCCCAATGAGATATGATGAGATAATAATGAATCACAAAGTGTGATATGTTGGGTCTTATAATGTGGCATAGGCTTAGTGCCTAGTTGACGCAATAACCTATGGATTCAAATGAGGGATTGGCATTCCATGATATTGTGTTGATGGTGATAGCTTTGTGAGTTGTAGTGACATTGTGCCATGAGATGATGGGATCAAGTTATAGTTTAATTGATTATATCTCTGCTATGATAATAAGCTCTTTCTTTTGAAGAATTTGTCTATGGGTTGTACATAATAACTTGATTGATTATAACAGATACTTTAATTTCTTTAATTAATCAAGTGGAATGTAATCATGTAGTTTCCCTGTTCCATAGATCCAACTTCAGCGTCAGTATTAGTTGGATGCTGAAATGAGAAATTCCTACGAGAAACTCAGAGCAAGTATTGTTGAATATACAGGGTGAAAGTTGAGGTATCTCCTTGTATCCTTAATACATAGGATTGACTATGGTCCATACCCTAGCAGGAGTATGACTGCGGGTCATAGCTTAGTAACTTGGTGTTTATGAGGTTTCACAGGATTGGCTGTAGGCCATACCCTGGAAGGAGTGTGACTATAGCCGTAACTCAGTTTCACTAGCATTGTGACCTGTACCAAGCTAAGCTAGGATTTTTACAACTTGACTGTGACGTCCTCAGATTTTCTAAAACTTAATCTGATGTGCGACGTCCAAATTGAAACCCTCACCTCAGCGAGAATCCCAATTTAAACATCCCACACTAGGCTAAGAAAGAGAAAATCAAGGGATTCAAAAGGAAACATAGTAGCACATGTACATAAACAATAATAAAACCATACACACATGTTCACCATTCAACATATAATTACAACATGAATTGCTATAGCATTTGATATTACATATTGAACAGAAAACTATACATATACATGTACTACACTAAACTATAGGATCTTAAGACAATAGGTCCACCTGTACATCTGCTCGCCACACAACTCTCAACTATCCTGGATCTTCAAGAGCATAACCACAACCTAAAGAAAAGATTACATGTGGTACACGTCAGCACAATATTAGTGCGTAACAAAGATGGAAAATATAGTTTAAGAGCTAGCACAACATAATGATTATAACACCTTGATATGATCTAGACGGATAATGCAGGTTAATTATAGTTAACTCCCTCCTAAAAGGCATATGTTAATGATGAACATGTTCTAACAATGAGCTAACTAAAATGTTATAATGGGTTAACTTTAGTTAATGCCTTTGGAATATGGTAATATGATGTGGAAACCCAAATGCATCGGTGAAGATAAGGATCCGGTCCTAATATATGAGATATGTAATGACATAATCTAAGCTTCTAAACCCTTGTTGAGCCTTCTATGAAGTGAGGTTTCACCCTAGATGCTTTCAAAACCTCCTAAGAGTGGTTTGTATATGATTATGGAGCTTTGTTCTTGGATATGTTGCACATAGAGTGGTTTCCTACATGTGGATGAAGTCATGGTAGTTTTCCTTGGAGTACGAGTATGGTCGACTTTCGAGGATGAAAGTTCTTTTAAGATGTATATGATGTGACAAAGTGGTTTTTTCTGGCATAATTTTGAGGACGAAATATCTTTTAAGGTGTGTAAGATGTGATGGAGAGGACTTTTAGAAAATCCGGGGACGTCACAGGTGGTATCAGAGCATGAACAATAGCAAAGCCGGACATTTGCTCATTATGCAACTCAAAACCAAAGAACCTTGAACGTAATAATCTTTTAGGGTTTCAATTTGGACATTACACATTAGATTAAGTTTTTTAAAATCCGTGGACGTCACATTGACCATATATCATTGGTTGTAGTTAGCTAGTATGTCACTGCGATGTACTCATGTATTGACTATGAGGTTTGGTAAGGGCATGGATTCTATCTCTTCCATAGACCTTGCATGGTACTGATTTCAACTTAGTAGTAGTGGTCACTTGCATGGTACTGATCTCAAATCCTCAAGGCATAATCAACTCATAAACAACCATGTAGCATGTCTATTTAGAATCAAATACAAGGACATTGATTGAAACCTTTCCTTATTTTACACTTTTTAGTTTATAACAGTTATACATGTTCTTCGCAATCCTTCTTAAATTATTGGTTGTTCTAAAACATAGTGGAGAGTGCATATTACTGCTCTATTTACTTTATTTATGAGTTGTCTTTCATTTAATTAGTTTATTTTTCTCAACCTATACTCAATATGTTAATTTATGTACTTAGATTATTTGTGATAATAATAGAGTTGGTGGAGATTTATATCTCTTTCTGGGACTTTTGTCTCACCCCCTTGGTTAAATATCTTTTAGATAGACCTGCATGCCAAACTAAAGATTGGGTAGTTGACGATATAATATGAAGAGGAACTACACCTGGTGGATCATGGTATATGAATAGTTTCTAGTAATGAAGTCCTATGTGTCGTCACTGTACACTTAGGACCTTGAGGCTGTTCTTGATGAGTTTTGAAAATATGATAACTGACATGTGGGTTTTGGCTTGTGTGCCCTTGGCTGTATGTACATACATGTGGAACTGTTATCTCATGTAATAGGTTGATGGTGAACAATGATGTAACACTTTGAATATATATTATGAGATGTAAATGTTGACTTATGTGTGATAAATCTTAGCTGCATTGTTGCAAAATCGGTTTTAATTTCCAGTGATTTTTTTGTAATCCAGTGTTATTGGTTTATCGTGGTTTAAGTTTTTAGTAATCTCATTTTATGTGGCAAAGGGTGTCATAGAGTTCATCACACCATGAGTGATCAAGTTGGAACTAAAAAACTATTGAAATGCATCTAACCTATGAACACATGGAGAGATAAAAATCATTCCTTGTATGTGAAATTATAAAAAAATCTCATGAATATTAGTCTACCACATGTCGCGTTCTATGGGTTACTGCAAAAAGTATCACCAAAAAAAAGAAGGTACTCACATCGTCTAGTCCCAACAGGAAGGAGGCAGTTTCTTGGAGTGTTTGTTGCAAACTAGAGACTGACTAAGTGTCTTTCCTAGTCACAATATGGAATCCATGGAATTTCCGTGCCACTGGTCACTATAGAATATGCTGAAACCGATCCTTGGTTAGACATTCTCACTATGACATTCCATCATATAAGGAGTCATAAAGGTTTCTACAAGGACCAACTTGACAAGGAAGTCTACCTTCCATAGTTATACAATGAGTGAACCATTTTAATTCTATGTTGACAAAAAATATGGTATATCTTTTCAAATTCCCCATGAATCATTTGCTACTTTTAGAACCTCCATGCCCAAACCTTGCTTGTAATTTATTAGTATCTTCCTAAAGGAACTAAAAAACTCCTTCATTATATCAACAACTACTAAGAACTCTCAATGTTCATCAGTGATCCTCCTTATTTTACTAGAAAAATGATGTTTGATCTGATCATTCAATGTAATGTAGAACCTTTGGGACCTCTTTGTGCCATTGTATATCATTTTTTTGTAAAAGTGCATCAACTTCATGTAAGGTGTCTCATACTCTCATATTGTAATACCTTTTTGTTGTGGGTTCTCAAATAGAAATATGTTACATATTCAAATGTTCGATGGAAGAAATATACGTGAAACTCCTTGGTGAAGTTCGTACAAGTTAGGGATCAACCGCTACTCTTTACTTCTAAATTTCATAGACACAACTCCACATAATCCTTCAATAGTACACCACATGGTTGATCAATTATACTTATATGATCTCCACCATCCTTAGGATTTTCTTTAGTTACATCAATCACTCACCCACCTTAATGAGTTATGCTATATATAAAAAACAACTTAATACCTCCCAAATTATTTTGCATCTCATATGATCTCATGAGCCCTTATTTGTTGTGGAAGAAAAACATGCAGCCCTGCCTTCCAACTTCTTCATCATAAAATGTCTTGAAAAGGATTCTTAGGCTTAACATTTTGTCATTTTGACTAATAGTAGACTTATTAGATGTGAATACGTTCTACATCTTCTAAATCATTATGTTGTTTACCATCATATTGTACACCCATATATGAGAAATGTATTAAACACAAGGATTTATCAAAACAATGCAACATAATACTAATGATCTCTCAAATGAATAGATATGTGAACCAAAGTTGTGATTTAAATCATTGTATTACCCAAACCTCTACCTCTAGATTTAACATATAAATCTATTTCATACCTAATCAATTACTTTCATGTTATATAAGAGATAGTTTCTTACATTATTATTATAACACACAAAAAATACAAAAATAAAAATATATAATATCATAATCAAAATGGCATGTACATGTAGATGAGACATTAATTTTTTTCAAATAAAGTGTAGTTGAAATACGACCAAGGTGTAATATGTCATTCATTCTTTCTCTAAGACTAAATCCTAAACCAGAATAACAAATGATACTATATGTACTAAAGGGAACAAGAAACAACATCATGATTCCAAGAGGTGGGTAGGACATATGATGGTCTTCCATTAAATCTTCCCAAGAAGATGGTTGTCTTGACAAATGCTTTTCAATTTACTAGTTGTAATATTTTCTTGATAAGTGAAAACAACTCACCACCAATGTGAAAACTATTGTAGGTTTACCAATTGATGGCTCATGGATAAATACCAACAACAATAATTGTTTCTCGATAAGTAAAGTTTGATAATGTACAATAGAAATTTTTAGACAACTTATACTTGGAGAATTTGTGAGAATTTCAAACATATGTTGTGAGAAAAAATGACTATAGATTTTGTCCTTTGATCTTTGGGATTTCCCATCCAAAATGGTTTGGCAGCCTAATTTGTAGCTCATGCATCTATGAGGGCATTTTTTTAGGTTCCTTCATAATGTTCTTATTTTTAAAAGAATCTATATAGATCACGTAATTCATGAAAAGGTAAAATCAAATACTAAATGGAATCATTAACTAAGAATCTATTATTAACTTATGTGAATGTCTTAAAGAGTAGGATGAGAACCTATCATATAAGTGTTAAGGTATGTCGCTAGGACCTTAATAGTAGTAAATGACTCCCTAGTCTACCATAAGGTTTTCAATATATGTTTGATAACTAAATTATATTTCTATTAATGACTAGACACTCTCATAAAGATGGGTATGCTTATGAGGTGTTGATGTCTCATGAACAAATACCAACAACAAGAATTGTTTCACAAGTACTTTTACATTGAATGGTTTTCTATTGAGAAATATGCTCATCTCCTAAAAGTATGATTGAATAATATGATTCAACTAGAACCATGTATCTATGTTCTCTATGTCACATTATTTGAGGAATCTCCACTCACACTAGTTCACACACTTGATTTATTGTGATCTCCTATTGCATCATCTTGAACTCTGTCAGCGTATAACATTATTCAGTTCATTGTAGCATACATTCAAAAAGGGAATTTATTTTACTAAAAACATCAAATATTATTTGAGGGGATTCACCAAATTGTGAACCACTTCTTCTAAACATATGAAAAATGTAACACATCCAACTCTAGGTATGACCTTTATTCATGTTTATATACATACAATATATGTGTAATAATTATTTTCATTTTAATGTACCTCAATATTTTTTAAACACAAGAACATGTCTTCATACCTACTAATTAGGATTCAATTACACAATTAGTGATATATAGCTTCCAAGAAGAATGCAAGATGTGATCCATTTCCTTTGTGTTGTCAGAAAAAATGCAGACAAGCTACAAAAAGTTATGGATCAAACATAGACAAAATACGAAGCAGAGCCCTAGAAGATGTCTTCTACTTTCCTCCTTTCCCTTCCTATGTCTAGCATGGCCTTTTGTAAAATGAGCAATATAGAACATTAAAAACGCCAACATGTTCAACCACCAAAGCAATACAAGGTCATCTATTAGATCTTCAGTTAGTACACCATGTTCATGACAATGATGGTCATACTCTTGGCATGCTTGGTTTATATGATGGCATCACATTTGACTTTCTCTATGAATAAATTCACTGCATCACCGGTCTACTTATAGATCATCTCACTATGTTCTTTATACCACTCCTTTGGGTTGAGTATTTAATTTCCAGCTCCATATGCCCTAGATGTTGTCATGAATACCCTTAATGTGATGCTTCACTCCACTCATTCTGAAGCCCTTACCACCCTTCCCATTCTTAGACATGAAGGGTGTTTGATTATTTAATGATAACTACTCATAATTTGAGACCATGAACCTAGATTTACTCTAAATTCCTCTACTCTTGTTTACTTATCATAATTGTGTTGCTTTATTGATATTTGACACCAATTAATTGAGATATATATATTTTTTTGTCCAATTAGCACATTGTTTTCCCTTGTTCCAAGTTTCCTAGCAAGTTTCATAATAGAGTGTAAATTCAATATAGTATTCGTACTTAATTGAACATTATGCAGAAAATCTAAACATGTGATTCTTTCATAATTATACTTACCTTTGCCTTAAGTTTTATTGGTTAAGAGATGACATTAATTAGACATCAATTGGATAATGTTTGCCTTGATCTTGTTATCACATTTACATGTGTTTACTCAAATGAAAGTTTACCAAAATTGTGGAGTAAATTAAAATTTCTATATGAATTAACTAATTGCATGTTTCCTTTAATAAGTATGCAACACTTGACTAATTTTATTTCTTTTGAAACTAGTTGAGCAAGGTCAAGTTTTCCGTCCTTGCTCTGGGCCTAGATCAGTCATCTATATTGTGGGTTGATTTATCCTTTTGATGTACTAACCTATATCTAACCAAAACCTTCAAACCCCTCTTCCATTTTACAACCAAGGGACCTCCTAGGACATGTAGTAGAACTCTGGAAACCTCTAGGAGCTCCATAGACCTCTATGACAATGGATTTGTGCTTGTATGTTTGTGCATGATGGAGATGCAACTTTCTTAGTGGATTTTTGGTCCTGCAATTTAGTTTTAATAACATTCATGTAACTTACCCTTTATGATATCGCTTATCTACTTCTTCCCTATGTTATTATTCCTTATGACAAGCTTCATGGATTTCCATGGTGTTTCCTGCTCCAAACAACTAAAGCACTCTCTTATCTCCTCATTTGCCCAAGTTTTGCCCTAGATCTTTCATGAAGGAGCTTCATTGGGGCCTTTGAATGGTTTTTCATGAGCTGCGGTGTTGAGTTTGTGTTTTCTAGAATGGATCACTAATTCATTTTTCATGTAGTCTAATTAGTTTGAGTAAGGAGCTTCCATGTCTTTATATGTAAGTGCATATCTATGCATATTGATGATCAAGCTTCCAAAGGGACATGCCAAGCTAATTTACTTTGTTTCTAGCCTTCAACGTGTAAGATCATCTATTTACTCTATATTTTTGTTTTTGGAAGTATACTTCCTCCTCTTGGACGAACTCCATGGTCACCTGTGGTGGTTTTAGCTTTTTAGAGCTAAAATTCCCACCTTTTCTCTCTCTTTGAACTAGGTGAAAACTAGGTTGATGCAAGTGTGCTGGAAGAAGAGTATCCTTCCACATGTTTAATAGGTAGGTTTGTTACTCCTTCTTTAGTTCAATCATGCATTCATATAAGAAATAAGAGAGAAAGGCTATGTGTCACCTTACATGCCTAGATATATTGCTCTATATGATTTGTGTGATTATTGTAGTTTGGTTTACTTCCTAACAAGATGATCTCAGAATTTCTGGATACCCTCCTTATTTTAGTGTCAATTCATAATGTTACTAAGGTGTCTTCTTGTGGCCTTGAGGTTCAAAATATATGTGGTTTTTCCCCAAAAATGATTTAGCTATAGATTTTGGGATACCATAACAATGTAAAATAAATTATGTGATCTTTATTTTTGTATGGGTTATCATCTAGATTATATATAACATGTTTTAAATATTTCATGCTTTTGTAAATATATTGAACATAGGTCACATATGTATAAGTAGTTCATTTAGACTTTAAAAGGACATGTATGTGCTTAATCTTGTATTTGCCATAAATTGCTTATACATTCGAGTGTGATCATGAAACTCTTCATGGTGCTATATGACTATAATATGAATAGAATTATACTAATAATGATAAAGCATGCCTTCATTACTATTGAAACTCTGTATGGCCAAAAATGGCATATTGTGCAATAAATAGGTACTTAGAACGTTGTTGTGAACCTTGTTTGATTTCTATGATTTTTAATTGATTATAACATACCCTTATACTTGGCTCAATCCTTGAAAATTAATGTGAAATGACTTTGTTAACTTGGTATTGACTTGGCCTAAATGGTTATTTGAACCATATCGTGTTATTTTGCATTCTAATGGATACTTTGACACACACACACACACATATATATATATATATATATAAATATAAATATATATATATATATATATAGGGATGATTAATATATTCTAAATCTTCCTATACTCATATTAAGTTATATACAAATCTAGAAGTAAGATACTTACATGCCTAATATTTGATTATGAGATCATAATTATGACATAAGCATGAAGTGATATCCAGGTTTTACAAATTTAACATGAACTTTATGCAATTGAGGGAAACCTTAATTGAAATATGTTACCTAATGACATGTCTCATCTTTTTTTATTTAGTGTTTATGATTATATGTTCTTATCTTTTTATAACTTTAAGAAAATTTTGGACATGTGATTTTAAAGTAGTCTTGATGTCTTGAGCCTTTTGCCTTGAAGGAAATGATGTGGTTACAAGTATTAGGGTTTAGGGTTTACATATTAGGTTTTGGATCTATAGATTAGGGTTTATCATTTAGGGTTTACATATTAGGGTTTAGGGTTTAGAGATTAGGGTTTAGGGTTTATGGTTTACAATTTAGGATTTATGATTTACAATTTAGAAATTAGAGTTTAGGGTTCAGTAATGAATGTGTGTACCACCTATCCCATTCTTATACACCAAATCTCAAGTGTATAATGTATGTTTAGTTTTAAAAAAAAAATTAGAAGCATTTCCCTGCAGTTCTCCAAGTACTCCGATGTAAATGGGCAAACATCCACTTACATAAGTACTTAGAGAACAAACAAGGAACTGCTGATGAAACATCTTGAAAACCAATTACACATTATACATTTACATCCTATGTGAGATTAAGTGTTCAAGAACTGTCCCAAACCGGGGAGTATCTAAGATTTACTCGTAATGAGTAAACCTCAGATGGGTTTCTAGGTCAACAAATAATGTTGTCATTTATATACCTATGATCCTAGTATCATCAAGTTGTTACAACCACAAAACTCCTTATGCCAAGGTTAAGGTTTTATACATATATATACATATGTATATATACAAAGAGATACAAAAGATCTAGCATGTCCCACTTGTCATCAATGAAGGATGTGAATCTTTTCATTTTTATCAACAACTAGAAAAGGATTAGTAAAAAATCTTGAGTTATATTTACTAAGTACCCCAATTGGCTCTTTACAAAATACTTCTCAGGAAAAACAATCTCAGTAAGATCGATTACTACATCATTTTTACTCTTCTTTCATGTATTTCTTATTCTTGTGAAGTTAGTACTGCATAACTTAACTTATAGTATCTACGCTTTATTGATACCATTTATACGTGAGGTGGTGTAGATGACTGTGATGAGTCCAAAATGAAATTGCATCCTACACCAGTCTAATCTTTGGGCATAAAAAGTATGGAATGGAACTGTGTGTCAGTGTCATTATGTTCTAATCTCTATGTGCAATGAATAAATATAGCATGTAGATGGAATAAAATTAAATATTAGACCTCGATACCAACAAAATCTAGTTTGTCTACATGCATGAAATGCTTAGTGGGGATATGTGAAATTAACCAAGGCCAAATGATACCATCAATATGGTTCTTTCATGAGTCCTATTCAAATAGTCATCAAGGAATGTAGGGAACATACCTTCTTAGACAGAGACCAAAGTGGCAAAAATGACCAAAAAGGAGACGTCAGCTAGCTCCTGTGCCAACAGTGGCTCGCTCCAACAGTGACGAAGAGCTCTAGCAACGACAGTGATGAGCTCTAGTGGCAACAACGAGCTCCAAAAGTGATGGCGAGCTCCAGTTGTGGTGGCGGTGAATAAACTAGGGACAGCGGTGATCACAATAGATCGAGAAGAGAAGATGTGATGATGATCACCATGGCAGAGTGAAGTTAGGGTGAAAAAAAGAATGGAGGAAAGAAATTTAGTGGGTGGTATTAAGTTGAACATAGTCATCAGTTGTTTAAAAAAATGACAACTAAATACTTAGACTCGGTTTCATTCAGTGAAATGACAAACTTAGATGTCAGTTAATGCTACAAAATAGATACAAGAGGTCATCATACGAAGGAAAAAAGAGTCAGCCTTAGTAAAGCCTTAGTCGTTGGTTTTATCCCCAAAATTGACACCTAACCTAGTGACTTAGACGTCGACTTACTTTAAGAAAATGATGCCAGAGGCCATTATCCAAATGAAAAAATACACCTGAGTAGGGCCTAATTCGTCAGTCTCCTTTGGCAGAACTAACACTAGAGTGCAATTTAGGTAGAATACTTTTTTTGGGGACGTTGTGGGAGCCCTTCGACGTCATTTTCTTGACATAAAACCGACACCGATGGAAAAAAATTTCACAATTTTTTCCTGCAATTCAATGTCAGTTTTGTAAAGAAACAACTGATGCCAAAAACTTTTTGGAGGAAAAATTTATTTTGCACGAAGGTGTCTGTCGTCAATTCCCAAACAACCAACTCTCATCTTAAAATTTTTGGAGGAAAATATTTTTCCGTGAAAAATTGTATTTCACCAATTATTTTAGACATCGATTTTGTAAAATGTAATCGACGTTAAACAAAAAGCGGCATCGGTATCTTTTTTTAATCAGAAAGACTTGATCAATGGTGACATTTATACTAGTTAATCAATTTTGTCTGTTATATAGTGTCATTTTTTCAATGTAACCATCCTAACTAAAAGTGACATTAGAGGTTAGAAATGTACTAGTGATCGTTACATACACCATCATCATAGACAACTTCAGTTACCAAGTTGGAAGTGCTTTAGTACGTCAACATCCATGAAGTTAGAAACAAATGGTAGATACTGCATTCATTGTTTATTCTTGTTTCAGATATCAATTGTCATCACAAAACCCTAACAAGTGGAAGAATCTGAATGATGATCGTTGTGAGAAGTGCAATCAATGTTTTCTCAATAATCCTTTGGGCATATTCCCTTAGATAATCAGATGGATCGAAAAAACAATAAGATGGTGATCTATGTCCGGTATAATGAAGTTGAACACTTTAAGACTCAATGCCATCAACTTTCATATCGTTTAGCCCCATATCAGTCACATGCATAGAATCCAAAATAGGCATATCAATTGCACTAGCATCCCAAAATCAATAATAACAAATAAGTACACCAACCCCTAGTGGAGAGGCATGCATGCCATGACTACACGATGAATGTTGTAGTTATCAAAGTTGATAATGGAGCTAGTGAAAGTAACACACACCTCAACAAAATTATTATACCATTATCATGCTTACGATTAATAACCCTAGTTATAATATGTTAGTGGGATCTCATAGATGTTCTTTACTGGGAAACTAGATGATTTGGTTCAATTAATTATTTTGCACCATATTTATATCTTCATCACCATGTATTCATATTTATGTATTTTTATTTTTCTAATTATATGTACAAAGAAAGTTTGGATTTTAATAATGTTATCATGAATCACTAGAAGAATCTCATAAATTTGGAGAAGTACTTAGAGGTAGAACACCCAACTAGATACATGACCCTCAAACCTTCGATCTTAGGGTATATAATTTTTCCATAAGTGTCAAATATATATTCATGCCTTATTGACTCACCCCTTGTTATCCATTTATATGGTTAGATAATTCATTGATATATCCTTTAATGTGTGGAGCCTTGTGCCTTAAAACTTTAGGAAAGTTATTCAAATTAGGATTTTGTTAATTTCATAATGAATGTATTAAGTGAAACCTAAAAAAAATCCTCAATTAATGACGAACATTTATAATTTCTCTATAAATAAGGTAGTTAAAATTTACCCATCAACATGGAATGATAATAGTATTACTTGAATGAATACATGTGATATATGCTTCTTATTAAAGTAAGTATTTTTTTGGTTGGGTGACCCAATTTGTTGATAGTGTATACGGAGTAGTTAAGTACATAAATAAATTGTGTAACTTAACATTAGAAAATTTTGATTTCATTGATTTATGGGCTAACTCATAATGATGATATTAATGTGGATAACTATACCATGAAACGAAATTAAGCATCTTAGGAAATGATTAACATTGTGATTTTTTCATCATGACCTCACCTAGAAACAAATAAAAGTGATGAAAAATGAAGTTATCAACCTCTTGACGCATCCTTTCACAATGCATACATTTGTAAGTAACACGCCCAAAACGTAATCTACTTTATGTTAGGCATAATGGTAGTTTAGGTTATAAATTGATGGTTTGTGGGGACGAAATCCCTTTCAAGGGTGAGGTGTTGTCACATTACTTCATCAAGATGCATAGATTAACCTCCATTTTTATACCTTTCCAATCATGTCAATATAGATTCCTTATTCCATAATTTACATTAAAATATAATTATTTGAAGTCAAGAGATATAATTATTAAATTAAAATATTGTTAAAGAAAATTTTAGAATAAATGAAATAACTTAGTTTCTAGTGGATTCAGTTATGCAAATTCATCAATCAACCAGTTTTGACCATAATTAGGCCTTCTATAATCATCCTAATTTTATTGAATAAAGGAGTTTTACACATATGAAATAATGTATCAAATTAATGAAAATGATAATTAGAACATTAGATGAGTACTTATTAGGAAAGTAAAGAAAAAAAACCAAATAGTTTCAAAAGAAAATATTAAAATCAAGATTGGGTTCCCCATACCTTAATTACATTACATGTGGATTTTCATGAAAAAACATGATTTTCTATCTCAAATATATATAGAAAGAAGTATATTGATTGATTCAATTGGTATTGATCCATATTCAGTTATATATAGACGTAGTGCTAGTTATTCTATCTTTAGCGTGGTACTCTATTCCTTCCCTTTCTTCAAATGAAAAATGTGACAATGAAAAAACAATCCATCCTTCCTACCTTTTCTTTCTCCCTATCTCCTCAAATGTTTTATCCCTCTCCCCTAACCCTCATTCTTCCCTTTTTTCTCTTCTCTTCTTAGCCTTATAAACTCCATCCCACCTTGTTATCTTCTTTTCATCTTTACTTCCTTATTTCCTCTCCTATGGTGGTCTGATAAGGATGCCCAAAAATATTGCAAACACAAAATCTTGACTGAGAGGCTCAAGGGGAAGTAAGGGAGCTTCTCAAAGTAACTATCTTATCACCTTTCCACTATAAAATTGTGTTCTAGATTTGACATCTTTCAAAAACTTCATTTTGCAATCCATATTTTCAAGGACTCTTCTCTCTTTGTTTCCCATACTTTGCATCATTTTGACTTTGTGTAAAACTTACATGATGGTTGTATTGTATGCTTGGCTCGCAGTTTCCTTATCTAAAAATTAGATCCATCCCACCACTATGTTCATGACTAAGGAGCATGTAATTATGCCTTGTCTATTGGTAAAAGTAACAATGAAGTTATAATTTGTTGTGACCTATTTTAGGGTATAGTTAGGATTGGGGAAGGATGATAAGGTCAAGGAGGTTTCTCTCATGCATGATCTTCAACACACTATGGTCTAGATCATGTCTTACACCCATGTTAGTAATTGTGTCTATTCTTCATGCCAGTTTGGGGTTTGAATGATCCACAAGTATAGTTCATTTTTAGGTACACAATTTATTTTTCTCTTGTGTTTTATCTAAAAGGTTATTGTAGTCTATTTATCATGATAACATAATATAAACCACACAAGATCTTAAGTACAAGAGTCACTGAGTTTTGTTTCCATGAGGTCTAATAGTGAAGTGTGATACATGTGCTCCTCAGTCATTTGACACACGATGATATTACCATATCAAGTAAATGGTTTTATCTTGCGAAATTCATGATAAAATATTGGAATAGATAATTAAATAGAAATATGTTTTTGAAAATAAAAGAAAAAATATTTCCTATATAATGGTGTGGTGTTAGAGTCCTTTTAATTATGTCAATTTTACTTTTTAATTCATTAGTTGCAATAAGTGATCAACTTTGTGCACTTATGATTGTTACTATGTTTTTGAATATCTAACCATGAACTTTGCAAAATTCGTTGGATTATTTGGACTACAATGGGCTATGTCCAACTCGAGAGAAACTTGGATATTATTGCTTTGAGGAACAATTTCCATTTTAAGAATATTTATAATTTTCTTAATCCTAAAATGTTAAATTCATAATTGATGTTCAGTTTATAACCGCACCTACTAACTCTACTTTGGATATCAATGAATGTTTTTAAGATTCAATCACTTCATCTTACTACAACGTTATGCATGACTGCTATTTAGATTACTCTAAAATATTATAGTTATAACTGCTTTGGTGTGCTATTTTGTCTTAGGTATGTTGTGTCCACCTATTTTTATATCAGGGCATGTTGCTCTACCCCGGGTGAGTTGTCCACAAGTTTAAATGTTTGGTTGTGCCCTTATGTCCATGTATTTCTTTGACATCACAATAAGTTCCCTAGGGTTGAAACTCCATAGGTTTTCCTATACTAAGTGTGCAAAAATCCTCACCCACAAGAGCAAGGATGTTATCGTAGTATTGTAATATGATCCAACCCAAAAGACATATTAATAATGTCTAATTATCATAACCACACATGTGCCAATATTAATCACAAAAGATGGGTTTTTACTAGTTAAACTAAGTGCAATGATCAAAATGATAGACTAAAGTTCTAGATTTATTAAATATAGAAACTCTAGCGTGAATGGCTTTCACCACCGCTACATATAGTTCCTTCTCTAACTACATCATGATACACATGAAAGCACAACATTGAGGTTGGGTAAAGCCAATCTTTCTAGAATTTAGATTAAAGTTGGATAGATATTACTTTAAGCTCATCAAAGCAATACCTAGAGATCATGTATCTATCGCCTAGGGAAACACATGTCTACAATTTTCATCAAGGATTAAACTAGAATCTAATAGATATCCTTGCTCTTGGGTTAAAAGTTATATATGCTCAAGTTTATATCATACATATATGTTGAGTAAACAAAAATAAGAAATAAATAATAGATTTGAAATGTAATAGAGTTCAAATGAGTTTATATGAAATAACAAAGCAAAATACGATAGCAAGGCTTCTCCTTGTACCCTAGCAATGGGTCTACTCCCTCCTCATGGTAGTAACAAGATAAACAATGTAGAGAGAACAATATCCCATATTCACAAGAAGAGAATGGATGAGTAGTTATGGTGTGCAAGTTCTTGTATTCTTGTTTAGGGACATCTTGAGAGGAGCATATTAGCACATCATTTGTCTGGATGGTGGAGTGAAGGTTGGTTGATTGATATCATTTTAGGTGAATTTGTCAAGGTGAAGAAGGAGTTGATTGTTTGCAAATGAAGTTTGATCTAGCTATCTCCGTAAATATTGATCAATCGAGGTGTGCAATGGATACGTCGATTGGTGAATTGATAGATGATCAATTGAGCTATATCTTTTGAGGTCAACCGATCCATTTGTAGGGTGAAGGAAGTCGATCAAGCTGTATAATGATGTTGGTTGATAGATCTTCCTATGTCAAGGTCTAAATATCAACTTAAGATGGAGGTTGATCGATCAAACACTTTCATGGCTGATCAGGCTAATTTTTCAAATTCTTTCACATGGGATGGAGTGTAGGTCAACTGATCTAAGTATTTCGAGGTTGAGTGATTGATCTTCACGGTGGATGGCTACAAGTGGGATTCATGACTAGAGTTGTATAGTCTTTCAGTGTCTTCACCACTTCAAATGGAATAAATGACATTCTTTGCATAGGAGGCAGAGATGAAGGATAACATCCTCTAAGGAATGCAACAAGGCACCCATAGTAAATGCATTAGTAGCAAGAAGACAAAGTGTCACAGGCTTTGGCTGGCACATTAAGGTTGATTTATGTCAACCAATGGAGGTTAATCGATGGAAAGTAATAGGGTGATTAATAGTTGGAGCTTGACCAACATAGTCTTGATTAAATGATCTTGACCACTAGCAGGTTGATTGGTAAATGTCGATACATGGTTGGATTTTGATTGGTTGAAGTCAACTAATGGGTCTCAATTGGTAGGTCTATTTTTGGATTTCTATTGGGAGGTCGATTAAGGTGATCAATCCATTTATCTTGATTGATAGTTTGATTATTGGAACCTGATTGGGACATCAAATAATGTGAACAATGAGTGGACTTGGTAATAAATTGGTCAGTCAATGGAGCTCAATAGTAATGCATCAACATGTAGCTCAATTAGTATCTCAATCACGTAGTCAATATGGATGTCAATCGAGAAGGTCAATTGTGGATTTGAGGAAAAAATGTAGATCAATCTACTTTTTAAGCATGCTCAAAAATTATGCTGGGTCGGGGTGGTTCCATGCACCTCATAGGAGCCCCCCCTCTTGCTTGCCGACTAAAGGGACCCCCATGACACACTAGTAAGGGTGACACAGAATGATAAAACTATAAACCAGAAAAGGGATTACAAAATTATCAAACACCTTAAAAGTTGACATGAAATCTAAAAAGAAATAACTAAATTTATTTCTAACTAATTGAAGATATTTCATGGGAAAAATACAAGATTTAAATGCAAAACTAGACTAAAACTATGAATAAAAATAAGATGAATACACATTCATCATATCACACCAGGATCATCTATTATTCATCATACCTTCTCTTTAAAATACTCCAAAAGTGAAGATTCATGATTCTACAACAAGAAGGTGCTTGAAAAGTATAGGTTTTTAAGTGGAGGAGCCTATTAAGGGTCAATATGAATATATGTAAATCTATTATTTCCATCAAAATGACAATTCAAAGATCGTGTTGGTGGACTGATAGAAACTCACACTAAAAGTCACATCTTGTAATTAGTGGCGACCTAAAACCATGACCAAATGTATCTCTTGAGACCCCTACTTCCATAGACCCCTCAACAAAACTTTCATCCTCTCCAAGTTACCATCTCAAAGACTCATGGATTTGCAACAATCACACTCTTTATACATAGAAACTAGAAAAAGGTTTCTATCTGCATTGTAAGAATCAACATTGACTAATCCCAATTGTAGTTTGTTGGTAATCATCGACCCTTCAATTGATCACTATTAACTACTTGGGGTCAAAATTGACTTGAGTAGATCAACATTAAAGAGTTATTGGTCGATGCCTACTTCCTTCATGTGAATATGGTTGATGTCTGTCTACCACCTCTAAGATCACTTTTTATCCAAGTTGATACCTACAACCAATACATCACTCTATTATTGTTTGAACAAACACCAAATTTATTAAAAACTATTTTATCTAGGATGATTAGATAGTTTTTTTCACCATTACAATTCTTAGATAATGGAAAATTATTTTTGCACTATTATTCCTATTATGTACCTCCATTATGGAGCCCGGGTTTGTTAGAACGTTTTTCTTTCTTGATTGGAATAATTGGTTATTTTTTGTGTATTCAAGTGGATCTGATATTGGCAATATGTACGGGAAACCTTACATGTATAGACTTTAGTTATTGGGAATCTTGAGGGAGGTGTAGTCACCCAAACAAATAACATAATCTTTCTTGCAATTTAAATGATCATATATGATGTATATTAAAATTTTGATAACTTTAATGCTCTGAAAATTTCTTTTTACCTAGATTATATACATGATGATAGATATTTTACACCTAAAAAGGGCTTTTTTATACAACATTTATTGAAGATAACTCCCACATGCTTTGGAGGGTATCCACAAAATTTGTATGGTGTTGTATGCATGTAAAATGAAGAAAACTACATGATTTGTTGTGAAGTTTGAGTCGTTAGACTTGATGGCAGGAGGTGTAGGTTTGAATAGTGGGGAGAAACAAGAGAGGTTATTGATGATTGGAGAACGTGATTTTGCCCCTCAAATATTTCTCCCCAATTTCCTTATCCACCTATCCCAACTAAGTGTGTTTCCTCGATCTCCATCAGCCACAAACAAGAAATGGTCAAAATTATTCTTAGAGAAACTTGAGAACTCTTTGTTGCAGTTCATTCCGCTCATGGTTGTTGATGGCTAGTTGTAGTATCTAAATGCCAAAGTCATTGAGATTGCAATAAATGGTAGAACACATAATCATGATACATTGTGTGATTCATTTCTCAATGGACATGGTGGTTAGGCATTTTGATATGGTTTGGAAGTCGTCATCTTCACTTGAAGTCATTTTGAGGGGTAAGATCTTCATTATAGTCAAGTTTGTAGATTCTAATGACTTTGTATCAATGTTAGATGGAAGTCCTTTGTCTGTTGGTGGGAAACACCTTACCATCAGACAAGGGAGATAGGAAAACCTCTTCAAAAGGAGAAATGAGTAGATATCCCTTTCTAGCTTCACTTTCCTAGTATCCACTTGGAATTATAGTATGAGGACATGGTAGGCCTTCTCAGTAGCATACGGGGTAAACCTATTCATTCAAATTTGTCCATGAAACCTATGAAACCTCGTCGATACTCTTGTATCTAGATTCTTATTTATGTCAAATCAGCCCTTCCCAGTAAAATAGTTATCATAAGCAATCATGAAGATAGATATGTTGTCAGGGTGGAATACAAGTAGATTATGGATATTTTTAAAGTTTGCATTACTTTAGACACGAATTGTCTAGTTTTGCTAGGGTTAATGCAAGAATATATGGATTCACATGACTAGTAATGATGATCATTCAACTACTATTGTAGTGACCGATAAACAAATCGTTACTGATTAAGCAGAATTAAACATTAGCAGCGGATTTTTGAAAATCACTAAAAATTAAAACCATTTACAAAGAGATCCAAACATAGGAAAACTCTTTCATCAAGAACCAATGTATAACATTTACATCCTGGTTCATAAGTACATAACTTGTACCATCTCTTCTCGAGGATTACAAACATCAACTACCCTATTAACATTATATACAGATAGCATAAGAACCTCGAGGCATCAAGGCAAAATCTCAGATCGATTCATTATAAGCACTAACTACTAACTCCGAGGACCTGAGAGTACAGAGACGACACATAAGACTACTATCTATATGACTTGACAGACAATATCTCCACCTGAGATCTCACTACTATCCCTACTGTTGCTGTCCATCCTCTACTGTAGGGATTTCTATTTCTTTGTTGGCGTCCATCTAAAAATGTTGGATCCCACGGGGGTGAGACAATTTGTAAATTTCCCTAGCGAGAGATATACTCTCTGCCAAAACATTATTATTGCAATTTATTAGAATAAAACTGAGCAGAAGGATTTTATATATATTTAACAGCAGAATAATCATTGTATGAACAGAGTGAAGTAATCTCCTTTCCTAAGCAGAACATTACATCTACCCATGGTAGAGTCGTAATTCATCCATCTACTTGCAATGAATGTAAAGAGATATAAATAACATATATCAACTAGAGATGCATAAAACAAATGTAACATCAACCAGTTAATTTCTGTATTCAATCCTTAAGCAAACATGCTATACGACTGATTACATTTTACAATCACACTTATGCCCTAAGGAGATGAGGTATACCGCTCATACTCCAACCGACCATTGCGAAGTCAAAATTGGTACCATACAAGATCAATGGAAGAGCCGAATTCCATGACCTCCCACATCTCAGTCAGTGCGAGGCCACACGCAGGACATCTTGTGTCTCTGCTATATAGCTTTCCAGGATATACTTGCAACTTCACTATAGAGCTACAACGACGACTGCACTCTCTTCGCAATCGAGAGATTTCATGTTTACCTCCATCGATCTGGCATTAATATTATTGGGAGATTTGTGATACATCTATCCCAATATTTGGGAGATTCATGATATATCCATCCCGGTAAATAATGAAAGATTGAGAGGTTTAATGTTTAAATTCCATCAATTCCCCCATTAGGACGTAAGGATATGTTCGCCCATTAACCCCCACATATTCAAAAATATGCATTCCGATTTTTTCCGCGGAGCAACCCGTTTTACCATCAGTAAATACTGACACTCATGGATCTATGGTCAGGGCTCTACATGATATGATTTCACTTGATTAATTAAGTACATTAGCATATTCTTTTAGCATCAATCAAGTTCTCAAATAGGAATTATTATGACAAATGCTACAAAGAAACATGTAAGCTCTTATCAATTGCTTTACCAGAACTTATAATACATTGGGATCTTAATCCCTTATCTCATCACTTGAAAGTTCACATCTCACAACAACATCATTATCTTACTTATCAAATTTGGGTATTCATACCCTCAGTTCATTACTAATCACTGTTACCACTTGTTAGGTAACTATTACTTTTAGGTCCTCAGATCGAGGTATACATGATACTTGTTACACAAGCATCTCACATGTCTCACAAGGCCCAATAGGTGTCTTTTCACCTTTCACTAGGCAACAACTTACTCATATGGCTCATAAAGTCCATGCACATCTTTTTACTTTTACTAAGCAACAATAACATTAAGGCACACAAGACCAATCAACATTTTTATTATATAAGTATCATAGCTCAAATATGGCTATGTTCATCATCTCATGATATCTGCATGGTTAATACACATGATAACAATCATGACAATTTCAGATCACACCATGCAATACAATACTAACACCATTATTCCCTTACCATGGTTAGGGTTTACCATCAAATAGGGCTTTTCATCCCTTTACCCAAAAATTAGGGTTAGGGTTTCCCATTTCACATTAATTAGGGTTTCATGTTATATTATCTATTCAACCCTAATTTATTGTTCCGTTCCTCTAGGAGCATTCAATAATATCATAAGTATTCACTCATGATCATTACTCTCATCATATATCATTAATGATTATCAATTCAAGGTATGAGTTCATCTCTCAACCTTACCATGGTATGTTTATATCATACTCATTATCTTGGCTTAACCTATTTCTCATAGTATGTTAGTCAACACTTATCAAAGTGCATTGAATTCATTACATATTCATTGTAACAATTTACATAACACACACTTCTTGTGTTTCTTATCCAAGTATATTGGATTTGAGGTGGATCAAGGTATATCAACCCTAAAATGCTAAATGTGATATCTGCATGTCTTCATGTATCACTTTTCTCATCACTTCCAACTTACTTAAGTTAATCAACTGACCTTATATTAAGGTATTTCCCTCTTAATACTTTTAAGCACTAACCTATCACCTTTATCATGTAGTGCATAGGTCACCCATTAGAATTTATACAACTATCTTTAATGATACAGACTTATCTCAAGTTAAGGCATTGCATACTATAAGGTTGCATGTTATCACCAACTTGAGATATTTCATCTCCATAAGGTATTACACACTATTTCATCATTAGGGTTTTCTCTTACCTTTACCCAATTTTAGGGATAGGGTTTCATATAACATTACATATCATCACCCTGGTTTAGGGTTTCACATGGCATCACCCTATATTAGGATTACATTATTACCATGGATTAGGGTTTCACATGGCATTACCCTAGATTAGGGTTCCACATTCCATTATCCATAATTAGGGTTTACTATTCATCCTGATTAGGGTTTCATATTCCATTACCCATAATTAGGGTTTATTATTCATCCCAATTAGAGTTTATCATCAAAATACCCTGAATTAGGGTTTGAATTCATCAATCAACTCAATTAGGGTTTTATGATCTCTTTATCAAGGATCATACCCTAACTATATATCACATTTATTTTGAATGTGTTAGGCTTGACTGTTTACATGATTATCATTCATGTATGAATCGCTCTCTCGCATCCTACCCTGGATGTCCACTACTCAATTCTTGATTAGACTGAGCCTACTTCTTATTCAAATACATGCAATTAGGGTTAGCATGATATATTGAATTATTTCATCATTATTCATCAATGATTAATCCCACTAAGGGTATCAATCATCTAAATACATTAGATGTTCAAATGGTTTGGTCAATTGAACTTTCAGTTACATGAGGTACCCAATTGAATTGACCAAATGAACCTTCAAATACATTAAGTATCCAATTGGATTAACCATATTAAACGTCAAATAGTTTTGATTTCTTAGACCCCAACTGGTCTTGGTCTCTCAGAACTAAAATGGTTTGAAAATATTTGGGCAAATTTCCCTTGAAACCGTTTAAGCAAGAAATGCATTGAAACTGAATAGACTTGGGTCTCCAAACAGTTTGAGACTATTTAGACCCAAACGGTTTTGAGACCGTTTGGACCCAAATGGTCTTGAGACCGTTTGGTCTCAAATGGTCTTGAGACCGTTTGGACTCAAATGGTCTTAAGAACGTTTGGTCCAAACCCTCTCAAAACCGAATGGACCAAAAAGTTCTTTCAACACTTAAACAATTCAAGGTTTCAATCAATGAACCGACTATCAATTGAATCCTTGATTCATTCATCAATTGAACTATTGATTCATCCTTTAATTGGACCATCAATTAGGGTTTTTGAACCCAATTGAACTAGGATTTATAATCAAGAAACGTTCAATTAGGGTTTTGAAATCGAGGAACCATCAATGATTAACATTGTGGAACCGATTCAATTGAAATCAATGAATCATCGTCAAATTATGATATGACCTGACCTCAAACGGTCTTGAGGACGTTTGGATGACCTCCAAACCGTCTTGAGACCGTTTGCCCCATCCATCATTGAAATATATGAAATTCAATTAGGGTTTAGATCATTGGATTAATCATCAATTGAGTTATTGATTGCATTTTAATTTGATATCTCTGGATCTTCAATTACTCAATCATACTCAACCCTAGACCTCCAAACGGTCTTGGGACCATTTGGGTGATCTCCAAATGGTCTTGAGACCGTTTGGGTTAATCAACCCAAAATTTTAAATCAACCAATTGAAATTTCAGCAGTTAACCCGATTAGGGTTTGGTAATTGATTAACCTTCATCTGATGAACCAGTTGGAATCAATCAATTAAATTTAATGGGTCATCAACCATCAACACTAACATCAAAACTAAAAATGGTAAATTGTGGTCAACCCTTCCAAACAGTTTGAAACAGTTTGTCTTCTAATGGTTTGATGAAACCGTTTGATTTCAAACAGTTTTGTTGAAACCGAATGAACATATTGATGAAACTGATTGAATAACCAATTTTTGGGAAACGTGTCCAATATGATGTCATCATCATTTACCTTTGTCCATGTAGTTCCTAGTACTTATGATTTCATGGAATTACCAATTTCAACAAACAATAAATCAAGAAGAAGAAGGAATCCGCATAATTGCAAAATTAATGGTTGAATAATAATGTAAATGGGTTCAAGTTATATAACCTGCCTCCAATTGAGATTCAAAGCTTCAAGTTCACTTAAAAAATGGTGGATGCAACTCCTTTCACTATCCCAAGGCTCGTCCTCAAGCTTTGAGTGAAAAGGAATGGTTAGAATTGAAGATGGAGTGAAGATAAGAAGAAATCAAGCATTGATTTGTGATTTTCACCATAGAATCAAGGTGAAAGAGGACCATGGATCTTACCTACAGGTTGGGAGTCGTCCTCCTGTTGCTCCTAAGCTCCCTTGATCGTTTTGCAAGCAAAAAGTGAAAGTGGCTTCGAAATTACCCATTCAAGCTATGGATAAATGAGTATATATGAAATTTATTGAAAATTCATTTAAGAGAGAGAAAGTGGAATTATCTCCTCCATTTTCCTTGCCACTTGACCCCTTCTCTTCCTTAGATACGAGGCTATATTATTTTCCTCTTATTACTCTCAATTATCCATGATATAAAGAAAAGCAAATTAAGCACCTTAAATCATATAATACTAATATCCATAAGTTAGTGGATATTTCTTTTTCTTTTAATAATGTGAGTGAGTTATCCATTTCCTTTAGATATTTTCATGCCTTTTCAAGGCACATCGTCTTCCATTATTTTTCAAAATCATCCCTCACTTTTTGGTTGAAGGGCTCTTCAATTAATATATTTATTTTTGCATTAAATTGAATTAGGATTTCAATTATGCTTAAATCTTGATTATTTTAATATCAATATTCTCTCTCCTCCAAAGTGATACAAATGAGATGGCCCTCTCATTTTATTTGCTCTAAATGATTCCAAGAAACATTAGGGACTATTTTGAAGTGGTAATTTTCATATTGAACCCTAGGTTTTGGGTAAATTGCATATTATACCAAAACTAGGTTTTAATGCACAAACATTGCTTTATCAGCTCTTTCTTGGTACTCAAGCTTTTTCCAAGCCATACCTCTACATCATCTTCATTCTCATGATGCTTAAACACATCAGGAACATTTAATCATGTAACATTTGCATGTTAACCCCTCAACTTGGGTAATTTGCACTTTAGTCCAAAATAAGCAAACATTGCTTCAACATTATTCAAACAGGACCAAAATTGAATCATAGGTTTCTCTTGGGCCTTAATCACTTTTTACAAGATAAAAATTAAGGATCTAATTAACCTGCTTAAGCAAAACTTCCAGGGTTAAGGCATAACCCAGGTCAGGGATGTTACAAATTATAAACCCCTAACAAGGATTTTGTCCCCAAAATCCCAGATAAAGGAAGGCAGATATTATTCATTCATCATACTATCTAGTCTCCAGATAACATTTCATTGTTATGGAGACACCATAAAGCTTTGATCAACACAAAGTTATTCCATACAAGTTTATCATAGAATGGTTCACACGGGACACATACTCCACTGTCCTTTTTATTATTAACTGTGGAATTAATTCTGTGTCAGGTAACACTTTTTCTTAATTTACAGTTTCATGTGATAGATTCTTGTTTCTGAGGAGTCTCCCATGATCCTTATTTAATTCAGCATTTCACTTTCATGATCCCAATTATGTTCTGTCACCCTCTTGGGACTATAAGTCTTTTCATACCTCAGTTGTGCCTTCTAATCTACTGACATAATACTAGGATTCCATGTTATTTGTACCAAATATCTCATTAGTTGTACATTTTCTCATCATAAAGAGAAGTTACTTATCAATTAATAATTTATTTTAAAGATATCTTTAATTGTTATGTTTATGCAAGGCATAAACCCCTAACATATGATGTTCATATTATTTTATGTATAATTAACTGATTTCATGGTTGACCATTCCAGGTAGCCAACATAAACCATTTGATATTTTTCAGATACCAGAATCTCTAACCTTGGTATCTATCACATGTGTTGAAAACACATCACATATTTATCTTCCTTTCATCTTGGGACATTACTTGTTACATATATCTTCACCTTGGAATCCAAAGTCCAAGATAAATTGATACTTTTCTAAGTATCCATCACATGAACATTTTTATCTTATGCACAACAAGTATATTAAGACTTAATTGATTGCCATGTACCCGAAAGGAAAGAAAGCAAGGGATCATATTATTTTTATTATTTCATGAGTTTTCAACTATTCATGAATCATTTACTCTTTGTCTCATCCTAAGTTCTTTTCCCTCTGCACTTGAATTTTTAAGGATGATCACATGACATTATTACTTTCTTTGTTATTATCTAAGATGCTCATGAGAATCTTATGATCTCATCACATTTCCCATTTCCTCATTATGGGAAAAGATCTTTATTATACATACAAACTTTATCGAACATGGATCACCTCCCTTATTCTCATTATTATCTTATGAGGAGTATATTTTTTACTTCCTCATACACACATATTGATATGGGATTATTTCAGATTTCTCTTTCTTATTCTTAGGATATGACACATTTTTTCATTCCATATTTCTAATTTCATGATACTCATTGGATTGTCTCAAAATGACTACTTGATCATAGCAATAAAAAAAATAACAATCTAAGAGTTTCCATACTCACTTTATCATCAATAGTTGTATACCTGTCTAGGGTATATAAATACTGAGATTAAGTAGTATGCACTTTGTATACTATCATATTCGTTCCTTTTCATATTATCACAAGCATAAGATTTAACATTCCTAGATTTTATCCAGGCATCTCTTCTATACCTCATACTTTTTTATAGAGGTAAGAACAATATGAAACATCTATAATGTTACAATACAAAATATAAGTCCTCATAGGACCATTCAAGGAAAACTCACTCAATTACTTTCTCAATTTAACTCAGGAACTCATAAAATGACATATTGGAATGACATTATTTTGTCTAACCTGTCATGATTCGTGGATAGTTCACTACCTCAGGTTGATTCTGCCTCAGGGGTTGATTCACCATAACATTTCTGGTTGAGCAATCTCTTGCCAGATGTCCTAACTGTCTACATTGGTAGCAAATTCTGGGCTTTAGATGTGGTCTAGAAGGTTCTTTACCCTTTCTAAGTAGCCATTTCCTTGGTGCACTAGGCTCTAGTTGTACTGGTGGTACCAAAACATTCTTCCTTTTGGAACTACTAGGCCTTTGTTCCTGAGTTTGGATAGGCCTTTTCTCAATCATCACCTTATTTTTCTTCTTTGGGAAATACCTTCTGATATGTCCAGGTTTCCTACACTAGTAACAAACCCTAATTTCAGGTTGTATCCTATTCCTTCTATTACTATTTATTGATTCAACAGGCTGAGGTTGAGCACCAATTCGATCTAAATCCAGAATTTCATCATTGGGGGCTAGTAATCTAGGTTGTATTGCCAATGCTTGATCCACTAAATACATCATAGTTGCCCTAATTTTCCCAACCGTGATACCTAAATAAGGATTTGTTATCATAGTTGGATCAGTTTGAGGGTTCTCAGGCAGTTGTTCCTCTCTTGCCTGATCCCATGCACCTCTTCCTAGTGCAGCATTGCTGCTTTCTACAACATATTCTTCATGTGACTCAGCCATCTTCAAGCTTTACTTCTTTCTCCTTTGAGCAGAAGTCACTATTAGATAGACTAGAAGACACTTAGATTAGACTCTACTACCTTAGTCCTATGTCTCTGTAGACTCAGTGAACCTAGAGCTATGATACCAAACTTGTAGCGACCGATAAACAAATCGTTACTGATTAAGAATATTAAATATTAGCAGCGGATTGCTGAAAATCACTAAAAATTAAAACCATTTACAAAGAGATCCAAACATAGGAAAATTCTTTCATCAAGAACCAATGTATAACATTTACATCCTTGTTCATAAGTACATAACTTGTACCATCTCTTCTCGAGGATTAAAAACATCAACTGCCCTATTAAGATTATATACAGACAATATAAGGACCTCAAGGCATCAAGAAAAAATCTCAGATCGATTCATTAAAAGCACTAACTACTATCTCTGAGGACCTGAGAGTATAGAGATGACACATAGGACTACTATCTATATGACTTGACAGACAATATCTCCATCCGAGATCTCACTATTGTCCCTACTGTTGTTGTCCTTCCTCTACTGTAGGGATTTCTATTTATTTGTCCGCGTCCACCTAAAAATGTTGGATTCCACGGGGGTGAGATAATTTGTAAATTGCCCCAGCGAGAGATATAACTCTCCGCCAAAATATTATTATTGCAGTTTATTAGAATAAAACTGAGTAGAAGGATTTTATATATATTTAACAGTAGAATAATCACTGTATGAACGTATTGAAGTAATCTCCTTTCCTGAGGAGAACATTGCATCTACCCATGGTAGAATCGTAATTCATCCATCTACTTGCAATGAATGTAAAGAGATATAAATAACATCTATCAACTAGAGGTGCATAAAAGAAATGTAACATCAGCCAGTAAATTTCCGTATTCAATCCTTAAGCAAACACGCTATATGGCTGATTACATTTTACAATCACACATGCCGTAAGGAGATGATGTATACCGCTCATACTCCAACTGACCATTGTGAAGTCGAAATCAGTACCATACAAGATCAATGGAAGAGATGACTTCCATGACCTCCCACATCTCGGTCAGTGCGAGACCACATGTAGGACCTCTTGTGTCTCTGCTATATAGCTTTCCAAGGTATACTGGCAACTTCGCTATAGAGCTACAACGGCGACTGCACTCTCTTTGCAATTGAGAGATTTCATGTTTACCTCCATTGATCTGACATTAATATTATTGGGAGATTCATGATACATCTATCCCAATCTTCAGGAGATTCGTGATACATCCATCCCGGTAAATAATGAAGGATTGAGAGGTTTAACGTTTACCTTCCATCAATTCCCCCATTAGGACGTAAGGATATGTTCGCCCATTAACCACCACATATTCAAAAATATGCATTCTGGGTTTTGCCACGGAGCAACCCGCTTCACCATCAGTAAATACTGACACTGATGGATCTATGGTCAGGGCTCTACATGATATGATTTCACTTGATTAATTAAGTACATTAGCACATTCTTTTAGCATCATTCAAGTTCTCAAATAGGAATTATTATGAAAAATGCTACAAAGAAACATGTAAGCTCTTATCAATTGCTTTAGCATAACTTATAAGACATTGGGATCTTAATCCCTTATCTCATCACTTGAAAGTTCACATCTCACAGCAACATCATTATGTTACTTATCAAATTTGGGTATTCATACCCTCAGTTCACCACAAATCATTTTTACCACTTGTTAGGCAACTATTACCTCTAGGTCCTGAGATCGAGGTATACATGATACTTGTTACACAAGCATCTCACATGTCTCACAAGGCCCATTAGGTGTCTTGTCACCTTTCACTAGGAAACAACTTACTCATATGGCTCATAAAGTCCATGCACATTTTGTTACTTTTACTAAGCAACAATAACATTAAGGCACACAAGGCCAATCAACATTTTTATTATATAAGTATCAAAGCTTAAATTTGGCTATGTTCATCATCTCATGATATCTACATGGTTAATACACATGATAACAGTCATGACAATTTCACATCACACCATGAAATACAATAGTAACATCATTTTTCCCTTACCATGGTTAGGGTTTACCATCAAATAGGGCTTTTCATCCCTTTACCCAAAAATTAGGGTTAGGGTTTCCCATTTCACAATAATTAGGGTTTCATGTTTATATTATCTATTCAACCCTAATTTATTGTTCCATTCCTCTAGGAGCATTCAATAATATCATAAGTATTCACTCATGATCATTAATCTCATCATATATCATTAATGATTATCAATTCAAGGTATGAGTTCATCTCTCAACCTTACCATGGTATGTTTATATCATACTCATTATCTTGGCTTAACCCCTTTTTCATAGTATGTTAGTCAACACTTATCAAAGTGCATTGAATTCATTACATCTTCATTGTAACAATTTACATAACACACACTTCTTGTGTTTCTTATCCAAGTATATTGGATTTGAGGTGGATCAAGGTATATCAACCCTGAAATGCTAAATGTGATATCTATCATGTCTTGATGTATCACTTTTCTCATCACTTCCAACTTACTTAAGTTAATCAACTGACCTTGTATTAAGGTATTTCCCTCTTAATACTTTTAACCACTAACCTATCACCTTTATCATGTAGTGCATAGGTCACCCATTAGAATTTGTACAACTATCTTTAATGATACATATTTATCTCAAGTTAAGGCATTACATACTATAAGGTTGCCTGTAATCAACCACTTGAGATATTTCATCTCCATAAGGTATTACCCAATATTTCATCATTAGGGTTTTCTCTTACCTTTACCCAATTTTAGGGATAGGGTTTCATATAACATTACATATCATCACCCTGGTTTAGGGTTTCACATGGCATCACCCTATATTAGGATTATATTATTACCCTGGATTAGGGTTTCACATGGCATTACCCTAGATTAGGGTTCCACATTCCATTATCCATAATTAGGGTTTACTATTCATCCCGATTAGGGTTTCATATTTCATTACCCATAATTAGGGTTTATTATTCATCCCAATTAGAGTTTATCATCAAAATACCCTGAATTTGGGTTTGAATTCATCAATCAACTCAATTAGGGTTTTATGATCTCTTTATCAAGGATCATACCCTAATTGTATATCACATTTATTTTGAATGTGTTAGGCTTGACTATTTACATGATTATCATTCATGTATGAATCTCTCTCTCTCTCTCATTCTACCCAGGATGTCCACTACTCAATTCTTGATTAGATTGAGCCTACTTCTTATTCAAATACATGCATTTAGTGTTAGCATGATATAATGAATTATTGCATCATTATGCATCAATGATTAATCCCACTAAGGGTATCCGTCATCTAAATACATTAGATGTTCAAATGGTTTGGTCAATTGAACTTTCAGTTACATGAGGTACCCAATTGAATTGACCAATTGAACCTTCAAATACATTAAGTATCCAATTGGATTGACCATATTGAACCTCAAATAGTTTTGATTACTTAGACCCCAACCGGTCTTGGTCTCTCAGAACTCAAAAAATTTGAAATTGTTTGGGCAAATTGCCCTTGAAACCGTTTAAGCAAGAAATGCATTGAAACCAAATAGACTTGGGTCTCCAAATGGTTTGAGACTGTTTGGACCCAAACGGTCTTGAGACCGTTTGGACCAAACCCTCTCATACCCCATCAAGACCGTTTGGACCAAACCCTCTCAAACCCGAATGGACCAATAAGGTCTTTCAACACTTAAACAATTCAAGGTTTCAATCAATGAACCAACTATCAATTGAATCCTTGATTCATTCATCAATTGAACTATTGAATCATCCTTCAATTGGACCATCAATTAGGGTTTTTAACCCAATTGAACTAGGATTTGTAATGAAGAAACCTTCAATTAGGGTTTTGAAATCGAGGAACCATCAATGGTTAACATTGTGGAACCGATTCAATTGAAATCAATGAATCATCATCAAATTATAATATGACCTAACCTCAAACGGTCTTGAGGTTGTTTGGATGACCTCCAAATGTTCTTGAGACCTTTTGCCCCATCCATCATTGAAATATATGAAATTCAATTAGGGTTTAGATCATTGGATTAATTATCAATTGATCTATTGATTGCATTTAATATGATATCTCTGGATCTTCAATTACTCAATCATACTCAACCCTAGAACTCCAAACGGTCTTGTTTGACCTCCAAACGGTCTTGGGACTGTTTGGGTGATCTCCAAACGGTCTTGAGACCGTTTGGTTTAATCAACCCAAAATTTTAAATCAACGAATTGAAATTTCAGCACCTAACCCGATTAGGGTTTGGTAATTGATTAACCTTCATCTGATGAACCCTTTAGAATCAATCAATTAAATTTAATGGGTCATAAAACATCAACACTAACATCAAAACTCCAAATGGTCAAATGTGGTCAACCCTTCCAAATGGTTTGAAACTGTTTGGCTTCTAACGGTTTGATGAAACCGTTTGATTTCAAACGGTTTTGTTGAAACCGAATGAACATCTTGTTGAAACCGATTGAATAACCAATTTTTGGGAAACGTGTCCAATATGATGTCATCATCATTTACCTTCGTCCATGTAGTTCCTATTACTTCTGATTTCATTGAATTACCAATTTCAACAAGCAATAAATCAAGAAGAAGAAGGAATCAACATAATTGCAAAATTAATGGTTGAATAATAATGTAAATGGGTTCAAGTTATATAACCCACCTCCAATTGAGCTTCAAAGCTTCAAGATCGTGTCAAAAATCGTGTATGCAACTCCTTTCACTATCCCAAGGATCGTCCTCAAGCTTTGACTGAAAAGGAATGGTTAGAATTGAAGATGGAGTGAAGATAAGAAGAAATCAAGCATTGATTTGTGATTTCCTCCATGGAATCAAGGTGAAAGAAGGCCAAGGAGCTTACCTATAGGTTGGCGGTCGTCCTACTGTTGCTCCTAATCTCCCTTGGTCGTTTTTCAAGCAAGAAGTGAAAGTGGATTCGAAATTACCCATTCAATCTATGGATAAATGAGTATATATGAATTTTATTGAAAATTCATTTAAGAGAGAGAAAGTAGGAATTATCTCCTCCATTTTCCTTGCCACTTGCCCCCTTCTCTTCCTTAGATACGAGGATATCTTCTTTGCCTCTTATTCCTCTCAATTATCCATGATTTAAAGAAAAGCAGATTAAGCACCTTAAATCATATAATACTAATATCCATAAGTTAGTGGATATTTGTTTTTCTTTTAATAATGTGAGTGAGTTATCCACTTCCTTTAGATATTTTCGTGCTTTTGCAAGGAACATTGTCTTCCATTATTTTGCAAAATCATCCCTCACCTTTTGGTTGAAGGGCTCTTCAATTTATATATTTATGTTTGCATTAAATTGAATTAGGATTTCAATTATGCTTAAAGCTTGATTATTTTAATATCAAGATTCTCTCTCCTCCAATGTGATACAAATGAGATGCTCCTCTCATTTTATTTGCTCTATATGATTCCAAGAAACATTAGGGACTATTTTGAAGTGGTAATTTGCATATTGAACCCTACGTTTTGGGTAAATTGCATATTATACCAAAACTAGGTTTTAATGCACAAACATTGCTTTATCAACTCTTTCTTGGTACTCAGGCTTTTCCCAAGCCATACCTCTGCATTATCTTCATTCTCATGATGCTTCAACACATGAGGAACATTTAATCATGTAACATTTGCAAGTTAACCCCTCAACTTGGGTAATTTGCACTTTAGTCCAAAATAAGCAAACATTGCTTCAACATTATTCAAACATGACCAAAATTGAAACATAGGTTTCTCTTGGGCCTTAATTACTTTTCACAAGATAAAATTAAGGATCTAATTAACTTTATTAAGAAAAACTTCTAGGGTTAAGGTATAACACAGGTCAGGGATGTTACAACTGTAGATATTCTTAATTATAAACTCCTTAAAGTTAGTAACACCACATAGTTTGACTACGACAATTCTAAAGCTTGTGTAGTGACCCCATGAACAAGAGTTCTTGTTTTCCCATCTATTTTTCCAATTTTTCAAAATGATTGTGTTCTTGTTGTCTTCAAGACATCCATTTCTCAATGTACCTACAAAATTACTTATTCGTGTTGCAGTCTATCTTCTTTGAGTATTCCCAATGAAATGTAGATACTTGTGTATGAGAAAGTGTGATAGAATAATCTAGTTGATGGTGATTCCTTTCATGAAATGAGAAGTAGGAACAAAGACCACCATCCTTGAAATCATAAATGAGTTTTGTTTATACTAAAAAGAACATGAATGATATTAATGGTATTATTACTAGCATATTTTATAAACATGTTTATCTGGGTATTGAAGGTTATTCTATTACCATGTCTAGAAAAGCTCCAGTCAGGAAGGTTAGTAAAATATGACAACCTTTAAATATTGTCACAAAATGTATGAATCATGACTAGATAAGGACACCCAGAGTAAGTGATAGAAAACCTATCTAATTCTCTATGTCTTCTTAGTGTATTAGTAGGGGAAAAAGTTATATATAAAAATACGTAGAAAATTATGACTAGAATTTTGGGTGGAAAGGATTGGATTACTAACCACTTGTATCACCTTCTAGGTAGTTCTATTCTGATAGGGGACTCTTGTTGTATTCTTGTCTTTAAAATTTTTGAGTCTAAACAAAGTCTTCATTATAACAAAACTTTTAATAATGTTAATTTCTGTGATACTATTGTATATTGTCACAATGAAGAGAAAAGAAAATGTGATCTTTGGGATGATTCTATAAAAAATAGTATATCTATCAATGGTGCTTGGATTCTAGTTACACATCTTAATTCAACTCATCTTTTTTATAAAAGGAGAGGAAATGGTTTCTATTTTACTAAAGCAATGGAGTATTTCAACAATCTTCTTAATGATATTCATTTGTTTAAATTGAACATCAAAGGTCCTATCCATACTTGGTTCGACAAGAAACATGGTGACAAAACCATGCTTTCTAAAATGGATAGATTATTTTCTAATGAAGATCTTATTTGGTTATTGTGGCAACCTCGATTTTCTCTCTCCTCCTTTGTACCCTTTCTCTATCTTCAAGTGACTTATTACACCAATTACCCTTCTTGGCGGCATCGATGATCAATTTTGCAATGTACAACTTAAATTGGAAATAGTGAAGCCAAAATTGCGCTTTAACAATTCATAATATTATAACAAAAATTTGACCTCATTAATGTGATCCCTTTACTTGTAATGTATCTCATATTGTGGAGTTTTTAATTTTGAATGTAACAGCTCAAAAACCACCCCAATCAAACTTATACTTCACAAGTTATGTCCATTTTATTTTTCCTTACTTTGTCTTTTATTTGGAAAACATTTAACACCATGGGGACTCAGATCGGCCCACTCGGGGCCCAAATCTAAGTCGAGACTCATCCGTTGCTCCCCTTCCCTTTCCAATTTAGGAAACGACCAAAGGGATAGAAGCTTCTCTTCTTCTCCCACTCCCAATCTGGTAATGGAGGGAACCCATATAGACCCCTAGAGTTCTAACCCTAGCCCCTCTTTTTCCTAGATCTAATACTCTAATGTTTCTCTAGTCGCCAACTCCTTATTTCCTTCTCCCTTCTCCCTCCTTTCTCCCCCTCGTTCCAACCCAAGAGCGATAACTCCTCCTGGCAGAGTGGAAATGCCAAGGAGGTTTCCAAGAAGAACCCCACCCCCTTAGAGCCTTTGAGAGTAAGGAGTGGCATAGGAATACCTACAACTGGTCCTCAAGTTGGGAGACCCCCCCAGGTGTTGCTTATGGCTAGTGGGACAAGAAGTTAAGTTAAGAATCTCTGAATCAGGTATGACTCTTATCGAGTTGTTGGATTACTACTTTCTTGCTTGAAATTACATGTATTGTATGATTGAATGATTACTTGTTCAATATTACTATTTATTATTTCTATGTAGTACTCGACATGTAACTCGTGGTCTTATAACCTTCATCATATAATTCAAGTAAGAAAATGCATTATACACTATGTTGATAAAAGGGTTTGCTCATTTGGCGGTGGTCCTTCACACCCCTTACGCACGAGATAGGTAGCTAATCATGAGCACCGTAAAGGACCCTTCAAATGGGAACTTGGTACCTTATAGACCCTTCCAAGAAGAAGCAGGTCAAAGGCCTTGGTATGACGATGTTGATAATGACTATGTTTGGTATAATGAGTAAAATGAAGTCCATATGAGTTTTGAATTGCTAAAAAACATTGCTCGCATGCCTGTTTACTTTTATACTTTCTTTTTAAAATATGAAAGCTTATGTGTGTGTATGTATGTATATATATATATAAATATATATATATATGTTTATGCCCCATACTCAACACCTCATGTGTTGATTCGCTTCACATATTTTGTTTTTAGGTTCAGAGCTAGATTGGGATGTTGTTGGTTGCTGAGCTTTGCTGGTGTACCTTTTGTTAAAAGATCCATGTATCATTTATATGTTGAGACTTATACCTTGACACTTGTAATATGTAATGAATTCATGAATATAATGCATGTTGTGTAGTTTATATCTTGTTGCATGTTTGGATTTTCATGTTGGTGTATGCATCTAGTTTGTTATTCATGTATGCTAAGCCTTAGTGCTTTTGCATTTGTGCCTTGGTAAAACCATGCTAGGGATGGAAGCCTAGGTCATATTTCCATTGACTTTATAGTCATTTGGAGTTAGGATTTGGGTAACAAACTATTCCATGATAGTTATTTAATAATCTTTGGGGTGGTGTCATCACTACGATCATTACTAATCAAAGACAATTTTTTAATAGATTTGATAATAATATTCAACACATGTACTCATGTTATAAATTTGTTAATGCATGGGCTAAGCATAAGGATTCATTTTCTATATTTAATCATCCTAGAGTGTTCATGTTAGAGGGAACCTAATTTACAAGGTTTCTCAAAAATCTAAGCTTGTTAAGAAGAAGCTCCTAAAATGGAGCACAGAAGTGATAGGAGATATGAAAGATAATGCTACTATATTGGAACCTGATGCAACTTTTGTCCAACTAGATGTTGATCTAGATCCTCTTGGTTATATATTATGAGTCTTATTAGTTGAGAAAAGTTAGTTATATTTTAATGATGTAAATGTTTAGGACTCCCTTTCTATAAAAAATTATACTTAATTGATAAACTTAAGTGATGAGGACACAACATTTATCTATAATTCAATCAAAGTTGAGGCTAGTAGAAATTGGAACTAGTGTATGAAAATTGACATTGTTGATTTTTATGGTGAAGAGTAAATTCAATCTTCATATTTTGTTTATCATAAAGTTCAACAATATAAATCTTCATATAGTTAATTGGATAAACTTAAGTGTTGAGGAAATAACTTTTATCTATAATTCAATAAAATCCAGGGCTACTAGAATATATAACTGGTATATGAAGATTATTATTGTTGATTTTTAGGATGAAGAGTGTTTACAAAAGAGAGAAGTAAAAGTGTATCTATAAAGGGCTTTATTCCATAAACATTACAAAAAAAATTAATCTCTTTGTATTTTAATTAAGTCTTCAACTTTGAAAGCAAGGAGTTTAAGAATATCCCCGTCTTTATCTAGAAAATCATCATCAGAATGATTTGGAGTATATTAGGTAAACATATTATTGTATGTTTCTAGATAAATAATTCATATTAAAATAATTTGTTTACCAAATATACTCCAAATCGTTTTGATGATGATTTTCAAGATAAAGATTGGGATATTCTTCAACTCCTTGATTCTAAAAGTTTAGACTTAATAAAATACAGAGAGATTGGAAAGCATTTTAATGATGCTGATGGATTAAAACCCATGGTAGCAAAACTTTTACTTCTCTCCTTTGTATATATTCTTGGAGTATATTTATCAAGATGTTAATTGTGTTGTCAATAATATCATTATTTGTAGTAAAATGGTTAAACATGGAAATAACATATACATTACTTATATACCTAAAGTTATAAAAGTTGAATTTTTTAGATATTGAAGGACGATCTCAGTTTGTAAGTTTTGTAAAAAAATATAATGATTGTGTTAGCCAATAGGCTACAAGCTATGTTTCCTTCTATGATTAGTATCAATCAAATTGCCTTCATTAAAGGGAGAAAATTTTCAAATGCCCTTCTTTTAGATAATGAAATGGCAAGTGAGGTTAAAAATAGAATGCCTTTTAGAATCTATGGATTAAGATGGATTTAATGAGAGTCTATAATTTATTAGATAGATTCTTCTCATGTGGATTCAAAAAACAATGTGTTTTCCTATTTTCTAGTCACAATGGAAAGAAACTATTTTTGTTACATTTATTCTACATGCTCTGGTGAATGGAAAGTCAATTGATATGATTCTTCCTTATGATGGGATTCATCAAGGGGGTCCAGTGGTCCGTTCTCCATTTTTCCAGGATATGGAGGGGTTACATCTATGATGAAGAATAATATATAACAAAATATGATTTATCTCACATTTTGTTCGTAGATGATGTTATGATTTTCATGAAACATTCAAATTATAATGTTGGAAATATGAAAATGATTCTTGATGATTTTTTCTAAAATAAGACGTGAAGACTAATCCTAGAAGAAGTCATAGTAATGCCGGTTGTAATTGTTATAACTCTAAGGCTTCAAATATGTCCATTTATGAGATCCCTATTAGGTATTTTGGACTCCATTTGTTTTTTTGTGGACTTAAGAAGTCTTTTTGTATGCCTTTTATTTATGAGAGCAAAGTAAATTGGAGGGATGCAAATAAAAGATATCATCCTTTGGTGGAAGAGTTGAACTCACAGTCGACCTCATCTTCTCTTCATTTTTTGTTGTTGTCTACTTCCCCTCTCCCTGTAGCTTTCATGGAAGATACGGAGAATTTATCTTTGATTTCCTTTGGGGAGGTGAATCTATAGAGCAAAAATGCATCATCTTAGCTGGAGCAAGATATGTAAATCCAAGAAAGAAGGGTAAATGATACAAACAAGGATGGGATGCATATGAATCTTTGGAACATAGTCTCTAAGAAGATCACTTTTAAGGTTAAATGGATTTGTGGTAAATATCTAATGAATGACAGTATTGGTCCATTAATATCAACTTTAATGGTACATGGTTGTAGACACATGTTTTAATGTTTAGATATTGAGCCTTTCAACAAAATTCCTTTATGAATGGGTGTGTATCTTTTATTTCCTTGTTGGCATATCCATGGGTTCTTGGTTGTAAATTCTTGTTGGATTTAGTGGCCAATAAGAACATTCTCAAAGTAGTGGTTAACATTTATGGTAAGATGGTAAGTTTGGTACATATGGAAAATGGAAATTTTCAAGGGAAAGATGTTTTTTCCAGTATTTGAAATATGGTTCTAAGTCTAAATGTTCATTATACTCTACATGACTCTATTCTCTTGAATAAGTTGTTCTCCACAAATCTAAAGAATTGTTAGGAGATTTATAGATCCTAAAGGAGTATCCTGCAATGGACATGGTGGCTCTTGAGATTTAATGCTCTAAAATATTGCATTTCTTATTTGTTAGAAAGTATTCATTGACAAGTTTCATATTCCACATTCTATAACAAGTAATGGGCAGTATATAACTTCCATATATATCATTTGTTTGGAATATTATGAGGACACCATCCATTTATTCTTTGATTGCATGTTTAGCCAAGATGCCTTGTATCAATCTCTAGTGAATGGATGCATTATTGAAGTTCTTATCTCTCATGGTAGCTTTTGTTCTAAATTTTCTAAAAGGATGAATCATGTTTTCCTTTCTATTTTTGATCATGTTTGGTAGGAGAGAAATAGAAGATGATTCAATAGAATCAATGGTAGAAGTTATACTTGATTGTCTAGAATCAATTTTGATAAAGACAATTGACGTGATATTTTTGAACGCACTAACAAACTCACTCGGGGTTGAAATCCCTGAGCTTTTACCAAAACCAAAGTGCAACAATACCACCTGCAAGCGGGTGAGTCTTATCGCAGTATAGTTAAGGATCGAACCCAAAGGACAACCTTTTTAAGAATCTTTGTCAATCGAATCTAGCTCAAGTAAAACTAATATTTAGAATGATTGGTTGATTCGAGGTTACTTAAACTAATTGCAAGAAAGTAAAAGCTGAATTAAAGTTGGGTTTAGATCAATGATATGGAATCACTGGGATGGTACCGGGTTTCACCACCGCTACAATGCAAACACATTCAATCGTGAACAATCCACGCAAGATGTAACAATCCAGATAGAGATACTGCGAAACCCCCCATACGGGTGTTACATTTGCGTAAGCATCACCATAGGCATCATATGTCTCATCACCATCAGGATCACTTACTTACGGATCTGAAGATACATAAATCCAATGAAGGTTGTCATCCCCCTATACATGCGTTAGGCACACAGAAGCGTCACCGAAGGCTAGATGGCTCATCCCCTCACAGATCATACACTTACGACCTCGATGAAATCCCATCCTATTTCTAGTTTGGGAGTCAGCCGCATTAACCGATAAGTAAGCAGGCGGTTAATATACGAGCAAACATCGACAATTAACAAGAAGATACAAAATCCAACTAGGGCTGTGAACCCCCTTTACAGGCGTTAGGCGCACAGAAGCGTCACCGAAGGCTAGATGGCTCGTCCCCTCACGGATCATACACTTACGACCTCAAGGAATCCCCTTCTATTTCTAGTTTGGGAGTCAACTTGTTAAACGACATTCAATCCTACATATAGATGTTCTCGCAACATAGTAAGAACAAAGATGAAAGAAAGCAATTAATCAAACTATGAACATAACGGTTAATGCCGAAATGAAGAGTTATATACATTGCCATGGAAAGTTTAACAATATAACATGTTTGCATGGGCAGAGGGGCTAGTCCCCGCACCCCAGCGAAATGGTACAACTCGCTCATGATGTGAGAAACAAGAAGAATGAGAAAGAGAGAGAAATCCACCATGAACTCGGTGTAGAAGGTAGTCACAGCTCAGTGAAGAAGATACGGCCTCCTACGTCATGTCGGAGCAGATCTAGAAGCGAACGGGAGTTGCCAAGACAGACCGGACCATCTCCCTCACTCCGTCTTATTTCTCTCCTCAGCCTCCTTGGTTGCAACATGAGCAGTAGGTGAAATGAAACTGGCGCGGACTGGACTGGTTTTGGATCGGACCTGTGTACAGGCATCCTGTTGACGTCCTCGGAACCGATGCCCAAGTGAGGACCCTTGGGGTCCTATTTATAGGCACGGATCTGTCCCTCATGCTTTTGGTGTGAGTCCAAATAGTTTGGTCCGGAGATATTTTTCCACTAAACGGTTTGTTGTATAATGTGCCCAAACGGTTTCATGCATTTTACTTTTCATACGGTTTGGTATAATAGCACTTTATCATTTGGTTTGCATGATCCACTTTTGCAAATGGTTTGGGGAGCTCAGCTTTATCAAACAGTTTGTACTTCAACAATAGCTCATTCGGTTTGTAAGTCATACGGTTTCATGTGTTTTTTGTAGTTGCCTTATTAAACTATTTTGCATTCCCGCAAGGTGCCCAAACGGTCTGGCTTGTGCGTGCCTTTGTCATTCGGTCTTGTGACTTTTGCTGCTGCCCACGCATCTCAAACGGTTTGATAGTATCAATTGGCCATGCAGTTTTCAAGCAGCAATTGGCCATGCGGTTTGCATGCATTGCTGATTTGTTATTCGGTCTTCACTCGGGAAAAGGAAACAGTTTTGCTGCTGCTACTGTTCACTTGGATAGAATGATTGGCAAACGGTCTTTGCTGCAACCTCCTCCATCATACTGTCTTCGCATGCATTGCATTCGACTACCCAAACAGTTTCATAAGGATACTCTTCCAATTGGTTTGGCAGCCAAGTGCCCATACGGTCTTCGCTTCAGCAAACCATTCGGTTTCCTTTTCTTGAGCATAGAAAACAGTCTACGTGCATGGTTTAGCATTTGGTCTCCGTATGGCACTACAACTTTAGCAAACGGTCTTCTCAAACAGTCTCGAATATTAAACGGTTTGCGTGTAGCTACGTCGAACGGCTTTGCAGACCGAGTCTCTTCAAACGTTCTTGAGACCGCATGGGTTCAAACGGTTTTGAGACCGCATGGGCTCAAACGGTCTTCAGACCGCACAGGCTCAAACAGTCTTGAGACAGCATGGGCTGAAACGGTCTTGAAACCACATGGGCTCAAACAGTCTTGAGACCGCATGGGCTCAAACGGTCTTGGTAAGATTGATTGGTCTGAACAAGGGGTGAGAGAAGGTAGATTCCAGCTAATTGTTCATCTTTATCAAGACCTGCATCAAATCAACCATAATTTCGGTTAAAATCATGATAATTGGATTAATTAAGTAATTTTGCACATTATGACTCACATTGATATTTAATGAGTGAAATAGAATATATATAGAGTTGAATTTGTTCCAAAGTGATAATTTAATTCCATGATGAATATGCATTCATCAAAATACCCCGAACTTAAACATTGCTTGTCCTCGAGTAACACAAAATCTGAAACGGTCGCCAAATGAATACTTTCAATTCGTGTGATTTCTTCATTTTCACATCACAAATGTTTTGTTTCTGCTCAATATGACTCAGTATCTCAACCTCCTGAGACCACTAAACACATATTACCATATCTTCATTTCTGAGTTCATTTTCCAAAATCACTTCCTCCTCACTTTTTCCAACAATCAAGCATGTCAAAAAGTTTTGTAAGAGTTCAGAGGCACCCAAAGAACAACAAGTGTGCATTTGATCTGACACTGGTGTTTTCCAGGATAGGGTAGGCAATCATTGTGCCATTAGGTAGAAAAGGTAGTGAAAGGTGGTATGGAAGGAAGAAGTAAATCTCTCCTCCATTCGACTCAAGATTTTTATTTTCTTTGCAATCTCATTTATTGCATTTTTTTGTGTGAATCTCTCCTCTATTCGACTCGAGATTGCATTTCTTTTTGTGTGCACTTTGGCATCTTTTTGCTTGCAAATCTCTCCTCTATTCGACTCGAGATAGCATTTTTGGTGGTACACCCCTATTTGTTTGTGAGGGGTATGGAAGAAGCGGATAAAGAGGAAAGTGGTGTGGCACCCCGAACTTAGGGTTTGGCACATATTCAGCTATTTTTGTTTCCTTTTGATGATTGGAGGGATACGAAGATGATAGAAGCGGTGTAGAAGAGAGTTCAGATCAGAATGCAACTTGATTTACAATTCAATGCACCGGGTTGTTCTCTTTATCGTACTCTGCTCAAATAATGACTTGATGAGGATCCAGTAGAGATTCCATGTTATTGTTCCACTAGTCAGTTAGGAAGCACGACTTGTTTGAACCCTATCAGTTCGACAGACGTTTGTCATTTTTGCATAAGTGTCATGATGTTAGGAATCATAAGATTCACAAGATGATTTCGATCAAAAGGCTTGTTTCAAAGAGTGGTCCCTTTGAGGATTTACTTAGATTAAGGAGGATATAATGATTGAAAATGCATAGCAAGTTAGTTAGTGTCTTTTAATGAAACCAGAAAGTGCAAAAATTCATCAAGTATTTGTTTAATTTCTTTGAAAACATTAAAGAATTTTGAAAATTTCGAAATTTTTTATCAAGAATGTGACAGTGAAAATTTGAGTATGAAAAAGATGGGTGTAGGTGGAAAGTGAGGTACATACCACCCACCCTCCACCCCGAACATAGAAATTTGCTCCTCCCGAGCAAATCCTAAATCCAAGATGGAGGGGGAAAATCATGCCAGAATGACCACCGGGTGTGGTTGCGTTCCAATCAGTGAACATCCTTGTATCTGAAAATCTCAAAGGTAAAGAGCAATTAGATCTTAAAATAGAATCTTGCGATGCTAATTTTATTTAGTGAAATATTAACTAGGTGGTAAAAAAAAAATTGAAGAAACATTCTAATTTGAAAATGAAAGTAAAACAAATTTATTGATCGGGGCGCCTTTGTTTTATGTCGATGTCTCGAATGGATCCTTCAGCTTCACGGTGGATCTTTTGGATTAGTGAGTTCCAGCATTGCCTAAGTGCCTATGTAAGTTGAGATGAAATATCTCTTTAAGCGGTGACCATTTGTTACGAATTCACCTGACGTTTCACTCCATAATGAGAAGGCACCATGTGGAGAGATGCTCTTGAAGATGTATGGTCCAGACCAGAGTGAGCGGAGTTTTCCTGGGAATAACTTTAATCTTGAGTTGAATACCAAAACTTGGTCTCCCACTTGTATGTCTTTTCTTTTCAGATGTCCATCGTGCCAATGTTTTGTACGTTCTTTGTAGATTCGTGCATTCTCATAAGCTGTCATCCTGAGTTCATCCAGCTCTTGGAGTTGCAGAATCCTGGCCTGGCCTGCTTCTTTCATATCAAAGTTCAATTTTTTAATTTCCCACCATGCCTTGTGTTCCAGTTCGATTGGCAGGTGGCAAGAATTTCCATATATTAATAAAAAAGGTGTAGTCCCAAGGGGAGTTTTATAAGCGGTTCGATAGGCCCATAAGCCATCGTTGATTTTCGTTGCCCAATCCTTTCGATTGCGTCCTACAATTTTTTCCAAAATAATCTTTAGTTGACGGTTAGAGACCTCTACCTGTCCACTTTTTTGTGGATGGTAAGGTGAGGCTACCTTATGTGTTACACCGTATTTTCTCAGTAAAGCTTCAAAGCTTCTTTCAAGGAAGTGGGACCCTTCATCAGATATCACGGTTCGTGGCACTCTAAAATGTGGGAAAATAATATCGTTGAATAATTTGATGATGGGTTTGGAATTGCTAGTGGCAGTTGGTATAGCTTCAACCCATTTTGAGACGTAGTCTACCTCCACTAGGATGTATGAAAATACATGAGAAGATGGGAATGGACCCATGTAGTCCACCCCCCAAACATCGAATATCTCTACTTCTTGCCATAGATTCAGCGACATTTTGTCTCTCTTTGTTATATTACATGTTCTTTGACATTTGCCGCATGATAGGATAAAATCATAGGAATCATTGGATATGGTTGGCCAGAAGAATCCACATTACAAAATCTTCAAGGAGGTCTTTTTACAGCTCATATGTCCTCCCACTGATCCCGAATGACATTGATCCAAAATAAGTTGAGCTTCTTCTTCGGAGATACATCGTCTATACAGACCATCATCACATAGTTTAAAAAGATATGGTTCATCCCAGTGATATTGCTTCACATCATGCATGAACTTCTTCAGTGCATTCCCGGTGCATTGGGGATGGATGACCCCAGCAGCAAGGTAGTTTACAAAATCTGAGTACCATGGTACAACTTCTAAGACCCTCATTAGTTGATCATTTGGCAGGGAATCATCGATCGGAATCTTCTCAGTATCCAGGGTGTGGATGCGACTGAGGTGGTCTGCTACAACATTCTCTGTACCCTTTTTATCTCTTATCTCTAAATCAAATTTGTGTAATAGGAGGATCCATCTAATAAACCTGGGTTTCGCATCTTTCTTTGCCAGAAGGTAGCGAATGGAAGCGTGGTCTGTGTAGACAATGACCTTTGAACCAATTAGGTAGGATCTGAACTTGTAAAAGGCATACACGACTGCTAGAAGTTCTTTCTCGGTAGTTGCATAATTCCTCTGTGTTTCATCGAGAGTTTTTGATGCATAATAGATCACATAGTGTTTCTTCTCTATATATTGCCCTAAAATAGCGCCCACAACATAATCACTGGCATCACACATAATTTCAAAAGGATGGTCCTAGTTGGGAGCTCTAATAATGGGGGTGGTTGTAAGGGCCTGCTTCAGTGTGTTGAAGCTTTTGACACATTCTTCATTGAAATTGAAATCGGTATCCTTTAGTAGTAGGTTCGTCATTGGCTTCGTTATCTTGGAAAAATCCTTTATGAATCTTCTGTAAAATCCTACATGACCTAGGAAAGCGTGAACTTCTTTTACATTTGTGGGGATAGACAGTTTTGAAATCACTTCAATCTTGGCTTTATCTACTTCAATTCCTCTATTGCTAACCCTATGGCCGAGGATAATGCCTTCTTTTACCATAAAATGACACTTTTCCCAATTTAGCACAAGATGTGCTTCTTCACAACGTTTGAGGACCAGGGAGAGGTTCTTAAGACATGAATCAAATGAATCTCCATATACAGAAAAATCATCCATAAAAACCTCCATAATGGTTTCGGTGAGCCCGGCGAATATAGCAGCCATGCAACGTTGAAAAGTTGCGGGTCATTGCAGAGACCATAAGACATTCTTTTAAATGCATATGTCCCGAATGGGCAGGTAAAGGTTGTCTTCTCTTGGTCATATGGATGTATGGGTATTTGATAGAATCCAGAGTAACCATCAAGATAACAGAAATATTCTTGATGAGCCAACCTTTCTAGGACTTGATCAAGGAAGGGCATTGGAAAATGAGCTTTTCGAGTTGCCTTGTTCAATTTTCTATAATCTATGCACATCCTCCACCCTGTGGCTATTCGAGTGGGGATGAGTTCATTGTTTTCATTCCATATAACAGTTGTTCCACCTTTCTTTGGGACAACGTGCACTGGGCTCACCCATGGCGAATCGGATATCAGATAGATTATTCCAGCTGTGAGCAATTTAATGACCTCGCTACAGACCACTTCCTTCATATTAGGATTCAACTTCCATTAATGCTCAATAGTCGGCTTGTGATCTTCCATCATAGGGATCTTATGCATACACAATGCTTGACTGACCCCAGTGAGGTCACTCATTTTATAGCCGATGGCATTCTTTCTTTCCCTTAATTCCTTCAGGAGTTTATTTTCTTGTTCAACTATTAGATCAGAATTTATAATAACTGGGCAAACCTTGAGATCATCTAAAAATGCATACTTCAATCCTTCGGGTAGGGGCTTCATTTCGGGAGCCTCTGTTTTTTTCACTTGTTTCTTCTGTAGTTTCCATAGCTTGGAGTTCTTCACTAGTGGTTTCAACATCTTCTTTAGCGGAGTCAAGGGATTCAATGCAATCTTTTACTTGTTCGTCAATTAGTTCATCAACTGATGGGTTCGTTAGGGCAACTTCTAAAGGATCGTCTGATTCATGATGCTCTTGGGTAAGAAGTGACATTTGCTCAATGCAGTCAATCAAATATACTTCTTCTTGCATACTTGGTCTTCTCATACTTTTAAAAACCTTAAATTCGAGAGTTTCTTTGCCTAATCTGAGCAGTAAGGTACCAACTTCAACATCAATTAGGGCTCTCGCTGTGGCGAGGAACGTACAACCAAAGATGAGAGGATATATGACATCTTCTTTTATATCCATAATAACGAAGTCGCATGGAACATATGTATCCTTGCCTACCTTGACCGGGACATCTTCGAGGATTCCTAGAGGACGTTTTATTGAATTGTCTGCGAGCTGTATAGTCATGCCAGTAGGAAGCAATTTTGCAAACCCTAGTCTTTTGCACAGGTTGAGTGGCATAATAGAGATGCTTTCACCGAGATCTGCCAATCCCTTCTTGCATGATGAATCACCAATATGACATGAGATTCCAAAGGATCCCGGGTCTTTTTGTTTCTTGGGCATCTTGCTCAATATGATATCCGATGTAGTTGTTGCTAGTTTTACTGTCTCATATTGCTGAGTTATATACTTCCTGGTTAGGAGTGACTTTAGGTACTTAGTCTAGGCTGGTATCGCAGCCAGAGCATCCAAAAAGGGTATATCAACATGAAGTTTCTTCATAGCTTCTTTAAACTTATTGAATCTAGTATCAAGCTTGGTTATCCTTAGATGAGATGGGAAAGGTATACGAGGCTTATATACAAGAATATCAGGTTTTGGTGTTTCAGTTTCTTCATCAGTAGATTTCTCAGGACTTCCCTTATCTGTCTTATCTTCTTTTGATTGAGACTCTAGTGTTGTTGAGTTTTGGACAATCACAGGTTCATCTTCGTCTGTAATAACTACAGGTGTCTCTACCGGGGGATCCGAATAGTCTTTTCCTAACCTGGTGGTGACTGCCTTCAACTGTTCAGGATGCTTGGGATTGTTCTCGGGTTGGCCAGCAAAGACTCCAACGGGTGGCTTTATGCTAGCTGCAAGTTGAGCTAGTTGAGATTCAATAGCCTTCTGTTGAGCTTGTTGGTTGGATATCATAGTTTGCTGAGTTTGCAACATTTTTTCTATGTCTGATAGCTTGTCATCAGAAGAGATGGGTCCTTCTTGTTGTCCTTGCTGTTGATTAGGATTCTGATATTGAGAGTTGTTTTGATAGTTATTGTAGTTCCTATTCTGAAAGTTCCCCTTGAAATTTCCTTGATTCCCAAAATTCTATTTTTGATTGTACTAGAATCATGGTGGGCCTCTTGGTTGATTGTTTGAACCAAATTGATGTGAGTTTACTACTCTAGAGGGGTTTCCATATTGAAAACCTGGGTGATTCCTATTCTGATTCGGATTGTAATAACTTTGCCCAGGAATTGTGTTGATAGCATTAAGATTCTCCATCTGACCATTATCTCCTTGTCCACATACATTGCTCAGTACAAAGTCATAGAGAACATTACATGATAAAGTGGAATGATCGGTGCTCTTACATGCTTCACAGAACAAGGAAGTGGACCTGACCTGTTCCACTTGCCGAGTGGGTGAACGTCCTCTTCCAATAGAAGCTAGAGATGATTCAATATGGTCTTATTTGGAAACTAAGACCTTCAAGGTTTCAGCGATAGACTTGTACTCGGTGGTAGCTTCGGCCATAGCTACTTTCAAGAATCCTTTACCTACAAATCTACCCCAATTGGCTTGATTTTCAGCTCCTAGGGTGACGAATCTCCATGCGCTATCATAACTTTGTCGCATGAAGTTTCCTCCATATGAGGAATCTAGAAACCTCTTAATATCATCATCCACACCCCTATAGAAAATATCGATGAGTTGATTCTTGGGAATTCCGTGGTGTGGACATTTGTGTAGAAGATCTTTGTACCTATCCCATGCTTCAGCGAGAGTTTCTCCAGGGACTTGAGTGAAATTTGTTATCCATCCCCTAATTTCATATGTGAGAGATGGGGGATAGAATTTTTCCAGAAACACATTTTGGAGTTGTTCCCAGGTGGTGATGGGAATTTCACTTTGCAATGAATTGTACCAACTTATGGTTCTATCAACAAGGGAATACTTGAAGAGACGGAGTCGAATGGCATCATCAGTGACTCCATTTTGCTTTGTCATAGAACATAGATTGATGAATCTCAGAAGATGTTCTTGGCTGTCCTCTGCTTGTTTGCCATAGAAAGGGTTGTTTTGAAGAAATTTGATCCAATGTGCCCTAATTTCAACATTGGCAACATTGATGGGAGGAGGCTGTACTGGATGATGAACATTCACAGCTTTCGGGATTGAGAACTCTCTAAGATCCTTTTGTAGTTCAGCTGCTTGTGCTTCTAGGATTTCCTGTTGAACCACAGCCTAGATTCTTGCATGAGCCTCTCTCTTTGTGCATTGATGGCTTGAGCCACCCTTCAGGCTACCTCTTCTTCTTGTGCCATCCTTGCTTGATTCTCTTGGATTTGATGATGAAAAGTTATGTCTATCTCGAGATCAAAGCTTGTTGTGAGTCCGGGGCTGTCCGAACGGTGCATGCACTATGTCTTGGATTGTACCTGAATTTATAAAGATTTTGAAAGTGAGATCCACATAGTGTCAAATTCAAGTAGATGATCGATTGTTTCAAAAGAAAAAGCAAAATCCTAGATTAGTCTTAAAAGAACTAGATTTGACTGACTGATTCTGTTGTCCCCGGCAACGGTGCCAGAATTTAACGTGATATTTTTAAACGCACTAACAAACTCACTCGGGGTTAAAATCCCCGAGCTTTTACCAAAACCAATGTGCAATAATACCAACCGCAAGCGGACGAGTCTTATCGCAGTATAGTTAAAGATCGAACCCAAAGGACAACCTTTTTAAGAATCTTTGTCAGTCGAATCTAGCTCAAGTAAAACTAATATTTAGAACGATTGGTTGATTTGAGGTTACTAAAACTAATCGCAAGAAAGTAAAAGCTGAATTAAAGTTTGGTTTAGATCAATGATATGGAATCGCTAGGATGGTACCGGGTTTCACCACTGCTACAACACAAACACATTCAATCGTGAATAATCCAGGCAAGATGTAACAAACTAGACAGAGCTGCTGCGAAACCCCCCATACGGGCGTTAGGTTTGCGTAAGCATCACCTTAGGCATCAGATGTCTCGTCACCATCTGGATCACTTACTTACGGCTCTGAAGATACAAGAATCCAACGAAGGTTGTGGGCCCCCTATACAGGCGTTAGGCACACAGAAGCGTCACCGAAGGCTAGATGGCTCGTCCCCTCGCGGATCATACACTTGCGACCTCAATGAAATCCCATCCTATTTCTAGTTTGGGAGTCAACCGCATTAACCGATAAGCAAGCAGGCAGTTAATATACGAGCAACCATCGACGATTAACAAGAAGATACAAAATCCAACTAAGGTTGTGAACCCCCTTTACAGGCGTTAGGTGCACAGAAGCATCACCGAAGGCTAGATGGCTCGTCCCCTCGCGGATCATACACTTACGACCTCAAGGAATCCCATTCTATTTCTAGTTTGGGACTCAACTTGTTAAACGACATTCAATACTACATATAGATGTTCTCGCAACATAGGAAGAACAAAGATGAAAGCAAGCAATTAATCAAACTACGAACATAACGGTTAATGAAGAAATGAAGAGTTATATACATTGCCATGGAAAGTTTAATAATATAACATGTTTGCATGGGCAGCGAGGCTAGTCCCCACACCCCAGCGAAATGGTACTACTCGCTCATGATGCGAGAAACAAGAAGAATGAGAAAGAGAGAGAAATCCGCCATGAACTCGGTGTAGAAGGTAGTCGTAGCTTGGTGAAGAAGATACGACCTCCTACGTCGTGTCAGAGCAGATCTGGATGGGAACGGGAGTTGCCAAGACAGACCAGACTGTCTCTCTCACTCCGTCTTCTTTCTCTCCTCAACCTCCTTGGTTGCAACACGGGCAGTAGGTGAAATGAAACTGGCACGGACTGGACTGGTTTTGGATCGAACCTGTGTACAGGAAGCCTGTCGGCCTCCCCGGAACTGATGCCCAAGTGAGGACCCTTGGGGTCCTATTTATAGGCACGAATCTGTCTCTCATGCTTTTGGTGTGAGTCCAAATGGTTTGGTCCAGAGATATTTTTCCACTAAACGGTTTGATGTATAATGTACCCAAACGGTTTCATGCATTTTACTTTTCATACGGTTTGGTATAATAGCACTTTATCATTCGGTTTGCATGATCCACTTTTGCAAACGGTTTGGTGATCTCGGCTTTATCAAATGGTTTGCACTTCAGAAATAGCTCATTCAGTTTGTAAGTCATACGGTTTCATGTGTTTGCTGTAGTTGCTTTATTAAATGGTTTTGCATTCCCGCAAGGTGCCCAAACGGTCTGGCCTGTGTGCGCCTTTGTCATTCAGTCTTGTGACTTTTGCTGCTGGCCACACATCTCAAACGGTTTGATAGTATCAATTGGCCATGCGGTTTTCAAGCAACAATTGGCCATGCGGTTTGCATGCATTGCTGATTGGTTATTCGGTCTTCACTCGGGAAAAGCAAGCAGTTTTGTTGTTGCTGTTGTTCACTTAGATAGAATGATTGCCAAACTGTCTTTGCTACTACCTCCTCCATCATATGGTCTTCGCATGCATTGCATTCGACTACCCAAACGGTTTCATAAGGATACTCTTGCAATAGGTTTGGCAGCCAAGTGCCCATACGGTCTTCACTTTAGCAAACCATTCGGTTTCCTTTACTTGAGCATAGAAAACGGTCTACGTGCATGGTTTTGCATTTGGTCTCCGTACACTACTATAGAACACGCCTTTGGCGTCGGTTGTTTAACCCCTTTTAGCGACGGTTTTCAAGCGACGCATATGTGGGCGCCGCTAAAGGTCGAATATTTTGGCGTCGATTTTATAACCGATGCCTATATGACCTATAGGAGTCAGGTATAAATAGTTGGCCGACGCCTATAGGGTTTGTGCCACAAAAAAGGGCACCATATAGGACACTATCTGCGTCGGTTTTAACCTAAAACACCGACGCTATATTCCCAGACGCCACGGCCGTGCTTCCCTACACGACCATGTTTAGTACTATAGGTGTCGGTTTTATACGAATAAGCGATGCCATTTCCACCACGGCTGTGCTTTCCTGCACGATCGATTTGTTTGTCATATTAGGCGGCGGTTTTTATCCAATAACCGACACTGTAGGCCTTTGATGACGGTGTTCTATAAATAACCGACGCCTATGATTTAATTTTTTTTTTCTTATCAGTTTGGAGGCCTGCTGTGGCTGATCAGCAGGATGAGAACCTACAGTTTAGTTTTGTGAACTGCAGGTTTACGACATCCATTGATATCAGCCTACAAACAGGCCACAAACAAGCAAAATAAAAAAACATACTTTTCACACAAGTAGATACATTGATACATTCAAACTTCATTTCAATTCTCACATTCACACATGTAGAATTATTCAAATACATCTATAAACATTCAGATATGTATAAACATTCAGGTTCATACAAAAAAATACATCTATATTCATTTACAAAATACATAAAGTGCAGCACGCAAAAGTGCTTCAGATTCATATAACAACATGACAGACTAACACATATATAGTGCATAACAACAACAACGCCGAATTTACATACAACACTAGCTTAGTACATATATAGTGGGACTAAGGTGACAATCCCACCTGCTAAAACAGGTTACCGACAACTGGGAGGTCGTGACTCAGCAACTGTATGCATTAGTAGGAGGACAAACAGATTTCACCACAAATGGTAGAATCTGTTTGTCCTCGTGCTAATGCATACGGTTGCTGAATCATGACCTCCCAGTTGTCGGTAACCTGTTTTAGCAGGTGGGATCGTCACCTTAGTCCCACTATATGTGTACTAAGCTAGTGTTGTATGTAAATTCGGCGAACGCCTACATATCCGGCATAGCAATGTCATGGTCGTCCTGCATTGCCTGTAGTCTTTGGCGAACGCCTGCATATCCTCTTGGACCCATTGTGTGGTCGTAACATGTAGTTGTCGTTGAGCATCACTGATAGCCTAGTTAGTTAGCACATTGATTTGGTTAGTAACAATAAAGGTTAATCTTGAATAGGTGAATCCATAAAAATGTATATTAATTAAATTGGGAGTGGCGCTTAATACCTTGAATTCATCTGTTTTTCTTTGGGTAACAAACTCCTCCCAGTCTTTGGGGTCCAAGTAGTTCCATTGATGTGTGGCTTCCTTCTTCCTATATTTATTTTTCAAGGAGAATACAAACAAAAATTATTAGTGTAGAGTTAGTGAAATATTGATCAATGTCTAGAAATGGAATCAATCAAGAACCTATACTCAGCATCGCATATGTAATCTCAGGTGAGATTGGTCCTATAGTTCCTTAGCACCCTCCCTCAACGTTTGGCATTTGTATTAACTAGAAGATAATGAAACATCAAATCATAAAATGATATTGATATTAAAAAAGCAAACATTTAGCTTCAATAAAAAAATATAAACATGCATGCCTCTAAAATAGTGATCTTTTATCAATTAACAATCCTTCATTGTGATCTCTGCACACATATTAGTCGTAGGATCCCATCATTATTTTTCTTAGATCTCACGCACATTGGGGTACAATAGATCAATATTCTTCCACTGTGGGGTACAATAGATGAATCTTCTTCCACTGTGGGGAATCAGACGCATGTCGTAGGATCCCATCATTATTTTTCTTAACATCTGCATGCCACCTCAAATTCTTCGCATCTTTTGGATTTGCAAACAAGCGTTGAAACCGTGATATTATAGGTAGATACTACATCACCTTGGTAGGAGAACCAGTTTTGGACTCCCCCGAAGTCGTCAATTTATACCGTGACACACCACATTTTGGACAATATTTCAAATCCACATAGTCCTTTTAAAATAATACACAATCATTCAGGCATGCGTGTATCTTCTTGGCCTCCATTCCCATTGGGCATAACAATTTCTTTACCCGGTATGTTGAGATTGGCAACTCGTTTCCTTCAGGAAGCATTTCTTTCAACAAAGTCAACAATGAAGTGAAGCTTTTGTCACTCCATCTATTGTTAGCTTTCAACTTATACAATCTCAACACAGTGCTAAGCTTCGTAAACTTAGCACAGCCTGTGTATAACGATATCTCAGCATCATTCACAATGTTTGTAAAGATAGGAGGTGGATCGGTGTGCTCTACCCTACAACTATCCAGCATCGCATCAACGATGTCTACTAGAACTAGTTCGTTCACATCTACGTCATCAGAGGCAATTTCTTCTTCCACCCAAGCACTGCTATCGACATCCACTGATTTCGAGTTTGAAATATCTCCATGCCAGTACCACTCTGTATAGCCTTGTACAATCCAGTTGCACATGACATGACTTTTGATTTCGTCACCAGTGCTGACTTTCAAGTTGTTACCGCAATGCCTACATGGACAGTACAACCTATCTCCGAGTTCTTTCCTATGTTCCTCGCCAAATCTAATAAACTGATCAAGACCAGATATAAACTCTGGGGTGCAGCGATTGTGAATGGACATCCATGATCTATCCATTCTATGATCAAAGAGAAAATAAGTATATATTAGGACAAGATTAGGGTCTATGGCTAACAAATACATGTGATGTCATTCTTATATATAATAAATGTGTACCACCTATTCCATCCTTGAACACCTAATCTAACTAGTAAGTGTATAATGTGTATTGGGTTTTCGAGAAAATTTCGACAGCATTTCCCTGTTGTTCTCTAAGTACATATGTACTTAGAGAACAAACGGGGAAATGCTGCCAAAATTTTCTCGAAAACCCAATACACATTATACACTTACATCCTATGTGAGATTAGGTGTTGAAGAACAGTCCCAAATCGGGGACTATCCAAGATTTACTCCTAATGAGTAAATCTTAGATGGGTTTCTAGGCCAACAAAATCATATCATTAAGAGCATGGTTTCATGTTAGGTCATCATAGGTCATAATAATCCACTAGAATGGGCATAAGAGTATTAGATCTTGATTCTAGAGTGTACAAGACATAATAGTGACTACTGATTTTGTGGGGTGATATCATTTCATAGGATTTATGAATTCAAATTTAACAAGTGTACAAGTTGCATCATTTTAATACTCTAAAGGTGACTAGTGGGTCATAGCACATAAAAGATGGCATTACAAGGAATGTAAGCAAGCTAGATCAATTACCTCTGTTTGAGTGTCAGTAGGGAGAGAGGGCGAGACGGAGGGTAGGCGAGTAGGTAGGCAAGCAGGTGAGCAGGCGACGGGCAGGGAGACGGCGGGCAACAGTAGATGATCAATTAATTCCTAAAACATAGTATAGAATATGCATAGATAATACATTAGTTGAACGCATAACATTAGTAGTAGGCAGTACATGATATGTACATTATACCGTTATATGTATTGCAAACTACAAAGTACATCTACATAGATAATACATTAGTTGAACGCATAACAATACAAGAAAAACTAAGGTATGAATGTATGTATAGGTACAAGTATAATGTATCAGTAAATATTAGTGGTTGAGTTCATAGTAGAGCATCAATGTATGTGCAAATGATAAATATGTAATGTAGGTGCAGCAGTTCATACATAAAGAAGTTCATACATAAAGATGTAAATGGGTGCAGTAGTACATACATACAGAGCTTATATGAAGTAGGAACGATTTTGATGCATGTACAACTCAATTAAAAATGAGAAGAGCTGGAAAAAGCAGGAAGAGGGGTAGGGGACCAGGAGCAGGATCAAGGAGCAAGCCGGAGAAACCCTATTGTCTAAGAAGGAAGAGGAAGAAGAAGGGTACCAGGTGAGCGGGCGACCAAGAGCAGAGTGCCAGTGAGGAGAGAGCAGAGCGCCGACGACGGTGAGCGGTCGGGCGACCAGGAGGCATGTCGGGGCCGACCAGGAGACAATGTCGGCACCGGAATCGCCAAAGCATATAGGGGGAAGGAGCGGCGGCGGCGGGTGCTTGCTCACCGGAATCACCAGACCTAAAATGGATCGATGCTAAATTGCAGTGAAACAGAGAAAGGGGAAGAGTCTACTTCGCGGGGTGCTAATTAGTAAACAATCAGCGTCAGTCATTACAAAAAATCGACGCCACAACAAACAGTGTCGGTTGTTCTGTAGCTAACCGACGCCGATTCAGATAAGCGTCGGTTGATAGGAAAAAACTGACGTCCAAATTAGACAATCTTATTTAGTAGGAAATATTATCCGCGTCGGTTATCAAAGGATTGACCGACACCGAAAGCGGAACTTTTTGCGGAAATATCCTTCTAGTATAGGCGTCGGTGATTACTGAAAACACCGACGTTGTATGTGATGCAAATTTTTTTCGCTCGAAATTTGGATTTCGTGGGCGATTTTAGGCATCGGTTTTTTATATCCAGCCGACGCTGAATAGAAAGCGGTACCCATGTCTGGCTGGTCTTCGACGATAGATGTCGGTTTTCCTAAATATCCGACGTTGACTAGTATAGGTGTCGGATTATCTTAATAACTGACGCCCAGATAAGCGACACTGAATGTTGTTTCTATAGTAGTGGTATGGCACGCCAACTTTAGCAAATGGTCTTCTCAAATGGTCTCGAATATTAAACGGTTTGCGTGTAGCTGCGTCGAACAGTTTTGCAGACCGAGTCTCTTCAAACGGTCTTGAGACCGCATGGGCTCAAACGGTTTTGAGACCACATGGGCTCAAACGGTCTTGAGACCGCATGGGCTCAAACAGTTTTGAGACCGCATGGGCTCAAACGGTTTTGAGACCGCATGGGCTCAAACGGCTTTGAGACTGCATGGGCTCAAACGGCTTTGAGACCGCATGGGCTCAAACAGTTTTGAGACCGCATGGGCTCAAACGGTCTTGAGACCGCATGGGCTCAAACGGTCTTAGTAAGATCGATTGGTCAGAACAAGGGGTGAGGGAAGGTAGATTCCAGCTGATTGTTCAACTTTATCAAGACCTGCATCAAATCAACCATAATTTTGGTTAAAATCATGATAATTGGATTAATTAAGTAATTTTGCACATTATGACGCACATTGATATTTAATGAGTGAAATAGAATATATATAGAGTGGAATTTGTTCCAAAGTGATAATTGAATTCCATGATGAATATGCATTCATGAACAATCTGTACATATAACATCCATTATTATTTGTTCTTGAACATACATTGTTTGGGGAAATAAAATGGAGGCCCACACTTAGCGTGAAAAAAATGTTTAAGTCTCTATTAATGTGGGGCCTTAATATCACTACAATTGGAATTTTCTGCTATGTATAATAACTATGAATGATATTGTGAACCCTAATTGATTTCTAACATTTCTCATACTTCTAATATGATCGCAGCATATTATTATACTTTTTTATATCCATTAATGTGGATGTGAAACCACTATATGATCATTTCTTTGTTTGGCCTTGTGTAACTAGTCACACTGTGTACCAGGACATGGTAATATTATATGAGACGTTTCATGTCTCTTGAACAACTTGAGTTAGGTGATGACTCATACTGTAGATAAATATATAAAGGTAAACATACATGAATATAATAACTCATGATAAATTTAAGTTATATAGTTTTATAGCCGATAATCACAGATACAAAAAGATGTCGATCTAGAGTAATCAAACCTCAAATTTATAACACAATATCTAAACCTTGTAATAATAATAGAGGGTCCTTATGAAGTAGATGGGATCGATCTCAGGGACAAGGGTGGTAAGTTTTAAGAATCTAAAGCCTTGGTCTAGTTACACTAAAGAAAAAGCAAGATAGGTGTTCCTTATGGAATGGTGGTATCCAAACAACAAGGTAACAAAAAAAAAGAAATGTAAAGTAAAGAACAAAACGGAAAAATAAAGTCAGAGAAAGAATCTTCAAAGGAGTTTTAAAATATATGGATGTATGGAACTTGGATTGAGTTTCACCAAACAAGACATCTCACCAACATACAAAACTTGTGCCCATTGTATACCCTAGAATGTTTACAAGAAATCTCCATAAGTGTCAATTCCCTCCTCCCTTGATATTAGGATATATCTAGATCATGTAATTATCTCTCTCTTGATATGGCAAACAAACAATCAACATAAAACAACATGATCATTAGGTTTAACACTACAACTTTCTCATGCATTCATACTACTCCAAAACTCTTAGATATAGGTTAATACTACTCTTTCAAGGAACTTACAATCAAACAAGACAAGATGGTAGCTGAGCATGCAAGTGAACATGAGAAACAAGTGTATGGATATAAACATTTATAAGATTATATACATCAGGGGATATAAGTCTTTCCATGTTGGGAGAGCCTTAGTGGCTACTCACAACCCAAGCTAAATGGATTAGCCACAAATTTCAATGAGTGACATGGTGAAATTATAATTTTATAACAACATGGTGATGGATGGATGGATGGATGGATGGATGGAAGAAGATGGACAAATCAGAAATGAAAATGGAAGATACAACAAAGAATCACTCTATGCAGACTTTAATTCGATGAATGCCTCCTTCTCTAGAACCAGTGGTGGAGTGACGATTGTGAGGTCTCTAGGAAGCTATTTGGAAGTCTATATGATTGATGTAGATTGCCAAACCTTGATTTCCATCCTCAATTTCATCGAACAAATGTTCTGGAATGAAAATGGAAGTACTTCGTGGTGGTAGTAAAGGTCCTCATAAAAGATCCCCTTGCATTATATTTATATGCCTAATTTTTGTATCTTATGCACCTGAGTGCTAGGTACTTTCCTTGATTTTGACATTGGGGAATGTACCGTGGGGCATGTACTTTTATTCAAATAACTCCATAGAGGCAGTGTCCTTTTTGTAGAGGATGCATTGATCGATAGGTCTGCACTTTCATCAAGTAGTGACTTGTTCAATCAGTCTGCTCTTGACCAATCTCTTACATGATCCACATTGAGGATGAGCCACCCAACCATCAGGGAGTGCTTCTTGGGCGGTGGTGACAGGGTCCCCATCAGTCGACCGGATTGATAAGAGGGACCAATGCATAGTAGAATCATCGGGGTGATGGTTCACGCTAACCATCAGTCATTGAAGGTTGATGGGCCACCAGCCCAACAGGGTGGCTTTGTCTATTAGACATTTCATTGAGCTATGGATCATTTAGGTGATTACATTAGGCTATGTCTCCATTGGGTTGTGGTTGATGGGTTACATGAACTTTCAAGTATGGATCCTCTTTAGGGAAACAAGTCTTGATTCCATTGGCCTGTCTATAAGCTATGCGAGGTATGTCGGTATTCTCCCAATGAAAAAGGTCAAGTTAAAATAGTTTTCTTCCAATAGGGGTATATAAAGGTAATTGAGGAAGTTATTATTCATGAACTACTAAAACAAAAGGAATTTATAAGGATAAATAATGAAAAGCTAAGAGAAGTAAGGGTCAAATCTATAGAATTGGATGTTATCACCCCCCCCCCCAAACTTAGAGTCTAGCTTGTCCTCAAGCTAATAATTACAATTAATAAATTGAGTGATGTTAAAGGGATTATTAATTTAGTGTTTTTCGAATTTGACCATGTCCATACACAATTTTTAGAGCAAGATATCTACCAGACTGCTTTCTCTGTATACTATATTTCTTGGCTACATTCTCATACATCCATAATTGTGTAACCTTTTCATCTGTGACAACCTTCACTGAGGAAGTATTTCTCCTTCATGATTTACTCCAACCTTCGTACCTAGCTATACTTGTGCAAGGTACTCGCTAAAGGTAACTTTCACACCCAACTTTCTTTTGGGGAAACCTAACTAGCTATGTGGGGGTGGGCTAAGGATGTTGTGATTTCTATCTTGCTAAGGGCCACTCAGCCATGAGTACTATTGTAATAATAGTGTAACCCAACTATTACTCCAGATGTAATTTTAGATGGTTATGTAAGATCACCCTTGAAAGATAGGTGGGTATTGTTTAGTTTCCAAGAGGCACTACAAGGCACAACATATCTACATTTCTTGGTGAAAATATATATTGAGAGGGTAGGCCCTTCGCCATCTTATAGGGAACAACTCTCAGGACATTATTCATGCTTATATTTTATTCTTGCTCACAAGGCTTAGGGTGATCAAATTCTTTGGGGTTCTTGGGATGCCAAACCTCTTTTTATCCCTAGTGGGGCCTAATCTCTAGATGTTTCCTCTCCATGAGAGGTTTGCACTTTCCAGCCCAAACTAAGAGTCTAGGGTGATCGACTAGGAGAGTAGCAGCTTGAGTCCTCCTTATTTCAGATAATTCCACCAGATATAGTAACATTCTTTCATTCAAGTGTCTTGATATAAACATAGCATAAAGACATACTCATTGATTTATATTAGGTGAATGTATAGTCCAAATCAATCACCTTGAAATTATTATGATAAAAATTAACTTTAAGATAAGAAGATCCAAAAAATGAGAGCAAGGATAGAATCTAAGAAAATTGATTGAAAATATCCCTATAAAAAATTGAATCCTTCAATTTAGAAAAATTTCCTAATTTCAATTCAATTTTTTTTAAAGTTGTGTTGAAAAGTGTATGTAAAAAGTTCAAAAATTGGTATGAAAGATGAAGCAACATAAAAGATAATATGAAGAGGGATGATGATACTACCTCCCTCTCTGATTTACACCTGCCCAAACTTATCATGATCTCTATCTCATAGTGTCAAAGATTGAGGTCGAATGTAAACGAGCCAGGATCACATTGTTTTCATAGTATCTTTGTCGGACGATGGAACTGGCAATGGTGGTACTGACATACCACTGATCCATTAGCGTGTGCTTTGTTGGGTGGTGGTGCTAGGGTCCCTGTTAGTCGATGTGATTGACAAGAAAGACTGACATGTAGTAGAGTTTTCAGGACAATAGTTTCATCTGACTGTTAGTCTTGGATGGTCAACTAGACACCATCCCATCAGGGTGGGCTCATCGGTCACACACTTTGTCAAGATGTGGACATTCGGGATGACTCTTTTGGGTTGGGTCTCCTTCGAGTTGTGGTTTATAAGTAACCTAGATTTTTTAGTATGGATCCTCATCAGGGCAACGAGTCTTCATTTCACCATCCATCCATATTCTATGTGAGGTCAGTCATTCTACGCCTGATGGCAAGGCTGATTTTAAGTGGTTTTACTACAAAAGGGGTTTAGAAGGTAATTAATGAAGTTACTTATCATGAACTACTAAAAAAAAGGAATTTATAAGGATAAAAAAATGAAAATCTAAGAGAAGTAAGGGTAAAGTAGGCATGTAATATCCACAAAATTAGATTATATCAAGATTGGAATGGGATAACTAAGGGATATATCCCTATTCAAATGTGGACTATCAATGAATAATCACAACCTTAAATGAAAGAAGGCATATAAAAATATTCATCTACCCCAACTAAACGTGGATGCTTACTCCTCTTCTATTCTCCTATAATATTTTTTTTAAGAAAGTAGAGTTTATTTTTTGTCTTGAGGGAAATGACATGGGGTTACAAGATATGGATTATAGTAAGGGTCCTTGATCAAGGGGTTAATCCATGAATGAATGTATATATAATGTGATGGAAAATTATTGTGAAATCCGTAGGTATAAAATGTATGTCGCCTCATATAATACACTTACCACAAAATGATGTTATACACTTCATAAGTATATCGTGGACCCTATAAGAAAAATTGATGATTATCAATTACACTATAATTGAATGTTTCTTAAAAAATAAATAAAAATTTCTCCATACCTAACAACTTTCTCAATGAAACAGTAATGAATAATCTTGTGGCATGATTTTGTCTTATTTTTAAATGAGGATCTTGAAGTCCCCACACTTGAGATAATGACCTACCTCATGTGATTTTTATATGCATATTTAATATGTATGGCGGACAAAGTAGTACATCATGAAAATTCATTGCTAAAGGCTGATGTTGATTGATATGACAAGATGTTAGCCTAAAGGGAATATACTAGTCAGCAAGATGATTATTTAAGGAATCTGACATAACTCATATGGAAAGTGAGTATGAAAAAATGTTTTATATTGATTTTTATTTTATTATAGATCTTTTCCTTTGATGTTCGAATTATATACTTCTTCATATTGACCTACTTTTGATATTTCTTTGGTATAATAAGAATAATTTAGAAATCTATTATGAGTAGGACTAAACAAGATAATTTATATATAGTGGAATGTATATGTAATACGATTAAGTGGAATAATTAATAAAGTTGAAGCTCAATCATGTAGTGTATGGTCTGACATTGTAGGAGATATTGTCATCATGCATGAGTAGTGATAGCTCCTAGAGGAAAGGGCCCTTGAATTGATTGACCCTCTAAATGTCACCATAAATAGCTCAAAGCTCTAGAGCTTCAATCACTCTTATATCATTTTCCCTTTAATAGCCTCACTTAAGCTAACTTCTTTGGTATTTTCTCACCCATTCATGTATATGAATCATATATGATATAACCCTTTGCATCTTTTAGAACCGAATATGCTTTCTATAACATGTGCATATATCAGACCCTTGATATCTTTCTCTTGGATGTGGCTATACCACATTGTGGATGAAAGACCATGGTTAGAACTTGCATGTTCTTCCATGTCCATGCATATTGAGGATCTAGCTTTCCTTAATGTATCCAAGGCTAAATGACTTTGTTTTGGCCATGAACCATGCATGATCTTCTTTGATCTCCATCTTTTTTTTCCTTCCTCTCTTCTTCTTCCTTGGCCTAGTTTAATGGATTTCCATGGCTGAGTATGTTTCACATAGCTAACAAACCCTTATTTTCTCTATTTCTTCAAGCTAGATGGATGATAATGGACCTTTGAAGAAATGATAAAGGCTTATTCACTTGGTCATGAATGTGGATACTTCTTCCACACATTTTCTAGGGGGGTTTCTTACCCCACCTTAAAAAAATGCATACATCGCTTCAATAAGAGAGAAATTCTTAAATATGAAACATATGCACATTGTTTCTTGGTCCAAAATTAGAGAAAAAAAAGAGAATTTGGTCTGGGAGTTCAAACTATCCATGATTAGACCTCTTCTAGCATTGTCAAGAATTTTTGGGATATCGCAAGTGATAAGAACTCATTCTAGGTAAATAGTTGCATTAAAAATATCTACATTTTCCCCCCATGTGGTATGTTAAGACAAAGGTGAATGCTACTTGGCAAAAAATTACTAAAGCATATAACTCATTTTCTAACCCATGTGCAATGTTTTGTGGGAATGGTAAGAAATTCTTTTTGTGGAAGGATCCCTAGTTTGATGATCATTTGAATCTCTTGCATAATGTCAATATTTAGCTTATGATGAGGTTGGTTGATGCAAAAAAAATTATAGTTGAGAAGTGCATTGGTAATGATAGATGGTATTTCACTAATGTGAGGGAGGTCAAGCTGCTAGTATTTTTATGCATATATACCTTGTAACGACCCAGGATTTTAGGCTTTAGATAAAATGGTCTTCAATTGGACTACTCATATCACCAAGGTGAACCTCCTTTTCAGGAATCCCACCACTAAAGAACTATGTGGTTAAGTGTGCTCAACCCATAGTAGTCCTAGGATGGGTGACTAGTCGTGAAGTTCACCCCGACTTGTGTATGAGTGAGGACAAAGCACACAATTAAGGTCAGTTGTGATGACCCTGACCTGGGTTATGAGGTAACCCTAGTTTCTTAGAAATTTAATATAATACTCTAAGGAGTTTTTTATCATGTGACACACTTATGTTTCAAGTTTGGTCCTGATTGAATGTTGTTTGAGCAATGTTCCTTTATTATGGACAAAAGTGCAATTTGCCCAAGATGAGGGGTTACAATGCAATATGTCACATGTTGAATGTGTTCTAAAAAGTTTTAGTATCATAAGAGAGAAAATGATGCTAAGTTATGGCTTGTGGAAAGCCTAAATCTCAAGTTATAACTTGTTTGAACAATGCTAGTACTTTGTGCACCAATTTTGGTACAATTTGTAATTTACCCAAAATATAGGGTAGAAATGAAAATTATCAACTCTAGAGTGTCCCTACTCCCTATAAGTATATTTTATAGGAAAGAGAAAGAAGGATATACTATGTATGAATCACCTTTGAGTGATGATACTCTTGGTGATGAAACGACCAATAATGAGTTGAAGGTAAAGCCTTATATGTGTTGTATCGAGTTGTAGACTTGATATAGGAGTCCTATCGGCCAAGGAGCCATGGTAGAAGTCTCCTATTAGTTTGTTGAGCCTTGTCAAAGTCCATGATGGGAAAAGTGCCTCAAGGAGGTGGTCCATCATGAGTTTCAAAGCTCCTTGCAAAAAGTGTATCAGTTTGCCTTATTGATGAGATAAAGATGAGATAACTTATCCAACAAGATAAAGGATGACCAAAATATCACCTCTAGATTATCCTCAAGACTTTTGCATGGCAAGATATATATGTGTGAATGCATGGACACTTGTCAACAATGCATGGCCACGTGTCATCTAGTAGCAAGAGGTGAAGACACCTCTTACCTATTATACACTTTATCACATAAAACCAAGTATATATATTTCACCTTCCACCTACTTATGGATGTTTATGAACCCCACAACCCTATTCCTTGGAGATATCGTGCATAGCCCTTATATATCATGAAAAGTAGCTCAATAAGCAAAGGTAGTTCGAGCATCAAACTTAATGTCAGGCTTTGGTCATGTTCAACCTTGGTTGAAGTAGGATTTTGAGTTATGGATATTCCTCTCTTTCCTTCTTCACCAAGTTCTTAACTATGGTGATTTATTGTATATGGAGGAGTTCTGAACGAGCCTTGTACCTTGGAGAAGTTCATCTTCAACCTTATTAATGTGAATCTTTGGAGCTTGGACCTTTGAAGTTATTCATAAGGCGGGCTATATAACTTGAACTCAATCATGTTATTGTTCACCACCTAACTTGCTATACTTAATGATCTACTTTCAATTCCAAAATATTCTTGAATAATTGATGAAATTATGAGTTCTAGTAGTTGTTGGACCTGTTTTCCATGTACTATAACAGTTATAACGAAGTTCTAGAGCTTGAATAAGATGGTATCACTTTATGAAGTGATATCGGGTTCAAGCATACAAACAAGTGCCACTAACCTGATATGGTTATGTACATACATCACTAGCACAATATTCTTATGATATTATATCTCCTTGCATGATATGGAGGTGAAGTTCACACCTTGAACAGAATATGGTGTTAACCATATACATTTTTCACGATAGGAAGTCAAGCAAAGACTCCAAGCATGATATAGGGTCAAGTGTATACTTGTAAGTCGATATGCTAAAACCCTAGTTTGGGTAATCCGATATGAGTAAGATAAGAAAGTGCCTCTTGCACGATATGATCATGTAGTACACACCTAGCACATGATATCTTGAAGCACACATCTACAGCATGTTATGATTGATTGAGCATACCCTCATGCACAAATAAAGACATGGATTCAAATACAAGATATAACTCGATATGGTTGAAATACCTTAAACCCGATATGAAACCCAAGATAGGGGTTAACTCAATATGGGGATAGATGATAGCTCATACAAGATATGAGCCATGGCTTATGAACGATATTGGAGATACCCACTTATCCCTTATACACGATACAAGTCTAAGACTACACCTTTTACATGATATAGAGATAGTAAACACTCTAAACAACATAGAGTTGGAAACCCAAGGTGATGGGTAAACTGATGAATGATACCACATGCATGATATGATTGATATCCCTTGGATGATAGGAATGTCACCTACTTCAACCTTGTGAATGATATGAGGTCCAATTCATACCTCATGCACGACATGGCCCATTCTATCCAATATGGTGGATAATCCTAGATGATGGATTGAAACCAGATATACCCTATCCTTTGTGAAATGGATTGTGGTAAGAGAATTTAGCTAGACACCTATCTTGTCATGTAACTATATGATAGGTATAATAAGTGAAGGCATAAATAGGTTATGAGCCTAAGGGTCTACCCAACATGGTAACCCGATATGTTACCCAACAGGAAGACCCGGTATGATAATCTTGGATGGAAAATTGATATGGTATCTTGTATATATACCACTTAAATGATACATGATGAGGCATATTTTCTATGCCCTATATGATGCACACCTTGTGCACAATATGGCACCAAGCACATACCTTATACCTGATATGGGGTCAAGCACCTAGCTCATACCCGATATAAAGTTATCTAGAGATGATAAGAACTAAGTGATAGTCAATTTGATATGGTTACACAATATGATGATTAGGGGATACACCTAATTCAATCCCTCATATTCAAAGGGAGATCAATAGGAACAAGGTGTATATCTATATTATTCTCGAGTCTGACATGGTGATGTGGTTATACCACATGCCCGATATGGATACACTAGGTGAAATAAGAATGCATCTTAAAGCATAATATGTTAACATACACACATCTTGATACCCGATATGGTAGGGACACTTCAATCATATGTGATTGATTGAGTGACATATGTTGCATGTTGTGTTAATTTCAATATAAAAGATTATGAGAATTGTTAATGATGAACTAATATTCCTCAAGAGGAGGATTGAACCAAAAGTATGATGTAATCAATATCCTAGTAAGGATGAGAGAGAAACTCATACCTTGTGTTGATAATCTTTTAATGATAAATGATGAGAATAAATAAGTATGATTGAATACTTATGATATCAATGTATGCTCCTAGATGTGTGGAGCAATGAATTAGGGTTTGGGTTAATAATATGAACTTGAAACCCTATTTGGCTATAAAGGGAAACCCTAACCCTAAAAATGGGAAGGTTGTATTTCTATTATTGAATGAGCCTTGAAAAGCATGTTAAATACATGTATAATAAGTATAATGTTTGTGTGGTCTGGTGACCTAAAAGATAGTTATTGCCTAGTGAGAGTTGACAAGATGTTTTAAAGGGTCTTGTGAGCCATGTGAATAATTTTTTCCTAGTGAGAGGCGACAAGATGTTTAAATGGGCCTTGTGAGCCATGTGAAATACTTGTGCAACAAGTGTGATGAATACCCTGGTCTATGACCTAGAGGTAAAAGTTACCTATTACAGAGGTAACAATTCTATGTGGTGATCTAAGGTTTTGAATACCCAGATAAAGTAATCATGATGATGATGATGTGAAGGGATGAGAATTCTTAGTGATGTGATAAGGGACTGAGATCCAAAGTGATGTACATTTCAAATGTTCCAAAGATCTTCAAAGTACCACTCCTTCCTTTATAGCATATGTTATAATTCATGTTTGAAACTTGGTTGATGTTAAAAGAATATTGTAATGTACCTAATTAATCAAGTGGAATCTCATCATGTATTACCCTGACCATAGATCCATCAATGTCAGCAGCTGCTGAATGGTGAAACAGGTATTCCCATGGGATTTCCTAGAACACATATTTTTGAATATGTGGGGGCGATGGGTGCCAATATCCTGACATCCTGATGAGGAACTAATGTTGCGCCTTTCTTATTTATCACAGGATGATGTGAATATCCCAATGAAATGAGGAACGGATGCGTAGAATCCTTCTTCATCTTATGTGGATCGGGATTGAAATGTGATTCTCACGAACAATTGAGGAATTGATGTGTAATCTTCCTTATTCTTTGAAAATCGGGGATGGATAACTGAAATCTCCCTGAAGAGAGTGCATGTTGTGGCTGTAGCTCTATAGCAAAGATACCACTATACCCTGGTAAGCTAATTGCAGTTGACACAAGATGTCCTACTAGTGGTCTTGCACTAACTGAGACAACAGAGGTCATGGCAGTCGGCTCTTCCATTGACCTTGTATGGTACCGATGCTTTATGGAGTCGTGGTCGGTTGGAGCATAAGTGGCATACCTCATCTCCTCAGGGCATAAGTGTGATTGTAAAATATAATCAGCCGTGTTGTGTATTTGTTTAAGGACCGATTACGGAAAATATTAGTTGATGTACCCTTCAGATATACATCTTAGTTGATAGATGTTATTTATGTTTCTTTACATTCCTTGTAAAGTAGATAGATGTTTTATTACTCTACCATGGGTAGATGCATCATATTTCTTAAGTAAAGAGATTAGCTTGTTCTATTCATACAATGATTAATCCTGCTTGTTAATATAAAAGAACCTCTTCTCAGTTTTATAATGCTTATCTGTGATAATAATATGATCGGTGGAGAATTATATCTCTCGCTGGGACAATTGTCTCACCCCATGGGATCCACAATTTTTTTTAGGTGGACATGCATGAGGCAGTAGAGACCTATCTCAAGAGGAGGACAATAGTTGAGACAACAGTAACAACTCAGGTGGAGTGTACTGTCTATCATGTCTTGTAGATAGAAGTCCTATGTGTCATCTCGGTACTCTCAGGTCCTTGGAGTCGGTTCGTAAGGGTTTCATGAATGGTCTGAGATTTTGGCTTGTATGCCTCGAGGTTTTATGTTGCTTCAGTACATGTATTGATAGAGCAAATGTTATATGGTGTCCTCAAGATGAGATGAAATAGTGATTGTGCAATGTAGTTCTTGATATGTATAAGTTTTGGATCTTTTAGTAAGAGTTTTCTGGAAGAGGATCTTCTTGCAAAATGGTTTTTAATTTTAGTGATTTTTGATAATCCACTACTTATGATTATTGGGCAATTATATCACTGGTGACGGTTTGATTTGTTGTCGGATTGTCACAAAGTATTGCTATCAGAGCTTAAGGTTTGCTGAGTCTACAAAGACATAGGACTAAGGTGTTGAGTCTGTTCTAGTGTCCTCAAATATATCTTATAGTGACTTCTTCTTATACAGAAGATAGAGTAAAACTTAAAGATGTCTAGAGAACATAAGGAACACATTGCTGAAAGCAATGCCGCTACACCAAGAGCAGGTGCAAGGGATCCAGCAAAAGGAGAACGATTGCCTGAGAATCCCCAAGTTGATCCGACCATGATAAGAAATCCTTCTTTTGATGCTCTTGCTGGGCAGGTTAGGACATCAGTGATGCATATAGTGGACTGCATATCAACAACACAACCTAGATTACCAGCCCCTAATGATGAAGTTCTGGGCTCTAACAAGATTTCTGATCAACATAGTTATGTTGGGGCAGTTGAAAATGTTGAAAGAACTAAGACACAATAAGAAAACAGAACCTGTCACCAGTGTGAGCAAGTAGGACATTTGATGAGGGACTGTCGAGAAAAGGATAATAAGGTAGGAAGTAAGAAAAGATATGTTCAAACACGAGAATAAATGCCTAGTAGTTTTAAAAAAGGGATGTTTTTGGTACCACCAATGCAACCAATGTCCCATGCACCAGGGAAGTGGCTACCAAGAAAGAGCAAAGGACCTGATGTTCCACAAGCTAAAAATCTTGATTTAGCCACTACATCAGTTATAAGGCTGACAAGGCCAGGGGATGCTTATAACATATGTTGTAAGTGTAAACAGTTTGGGAATATTAGATCCTTTTGTCCAAAAAGGAAGGAGGGAATGACCCAACTGTCGAGGTAGAGTCAACAAGACTCTCAAAGGCAATGGTTTAGCAGTGGCACATGAGGACGTGGACAGACGCCCCGAGCAGGTCCATCTACACTGAACAATAGAGCACGACGTTGGAAACAGGCAACGACAAGATTCTATGAAAATAATCAGCCTAAGGAAGTAATCAATCTATGAGTTGAGACTGGTTAGATGAAATAATGCCATTCTGATATATCATTTCATAATTTTATCTGTTAAGTATAAGAAAAAATAGTTTTTGTTGAGCTTCCTTTGACGAGTCCTATGTTTTTGATGATATGAAAAGTAAGGAATATGATAGTAAACAAAGTGCATACTACCTAATCTCAGTACTTGTATACCCTGGCCATGTATTCAACTATTGAAAATAAGGTAAGTATGGAACTCTTAGATTGTTATCTTTCTGATTACTCTGATCAAGTAGTCATTTTGAAACATTCTAGTGAGCATAACGAAACTGGAAATATGGCATGGATATTTTTATCACATCCTACGTGCAACAAAATAGAATCTGAGATGATCTCAGATGTATTCAACTATTTTTATCACATCCTACCCTGGCCATGTATTCAACTATTGAAAATAAGGTAAGTATGGAACTCTTAGATTGTTATCTTTCTGATTACTCTGATCAAGTAGTCAGTTTGAGACATTCTAGTGAGCATAACGAAACTGGAAATATGGCATGGATATTTTTATCACATCCTACGTGAAACAAAATGGAATCTGAGATGATCTCAGATCAATCTATGTGAATGAGGAGGTAAAAAGTATAATCCTCATGATAAGAGAAAGGTAACAAGGAAGATGATCCATGTTTGATAAAGTCTGTGTGAATAGTAAAGATCTTTTCCATAATGTGGAAATGGGAAATGTAATAAAATCATGAGATGTTCATGTACATGTTAGGCAATAACAAAGAAATGGATGATGATATGTAATCGTCCCTATAATTCCTATGTAGATGGCGAGGAACCTAGGATGAAACAAGGGTACATGACTCATGAATAGTTGAAAGTTCATGCAATAATCTTAGAAAATGATAATGTTTCCTCTTTGATGAACAACCCTAGGTGATGATAGGGTGATGAGAGGAATATGTTTCCTTGTGTTCTTTCCTTTTTGGAACATGGCAATTAAGTGAGTCCTATGACACTTGATATGCATGGATTAGAAATAATCCATTGATGGATACTTGGAAAAGTATCAGTTTGTAACGACCCCGCCTCCCAGTAACCGCCAATTAAGGGAGACCAAAAGGTCAGTGCCATTATCCCAATTAGCAGGATCAAAGACTCGACAAATAATCAATAACAATTAACAAATTTTACTAACTAAACTAAAAACGGGTACAAAATAAAACTTTGCATACCTTTTTCAAATCTGGGATATCTACATCTATCCACATTAGGAGTCTACTCTAACTAATCCTCCTTTGTACTTTAATTCTTAATTAATTTCACATATGCCACTTTACTGTTTGTCCTTTTCAATCTTGTACCTAAAATGTTGACAAACAAAACGTCGATCAACATATCCAAATATGTCGGTAAGTGGGGACATCGAAAATTTCACAGATATGGCTAACAATTTAATAATCACAATCAAATTATTTAACAAGACAATTTACATTTTCAATGTGTCATTCTCCACCGCTTTTGCCCTAACCCTGGCATACCCCTCTAGGGTTTCTCTTTTGCCATTGACTTAAGGCCACCTTCTCAATCCTGAGCTTGGTGCATGGGAGTCACCTCTCATGGTGCTCCATAGTGATGCATCATAGACCACCTTCTCATTCCCGAGCTTGGTGTCTGGGGTCACCTCTCATGGTGCCCACGGGTCTACCCTCTTGGGCCTGACCTTTATGGAATCTTCCATCAGGGTGGCATGTAGGTGCGAGAATTCACATGTATATATAACTGTGATAGCCATAGTGACTTTATAATTGAAGTATGAACATCCAAACTGTTTAGATTGCATTCAATGTGAGGAAACATTAAGAAAATCCTCGAGAAACTAATGTGATTAATCATAATTAACCACATACCTGTTCATGGAGATTTGAGACAGAGTAGTCCAATCAATCAAGACATCCAATCAAGAAAATAATCCAGATCAAGCACACAATTCAGTCCTGAAATTACATTCAATTCCTCTTTATCAAAATCTATCCAAACCATCTTGCTACTTATGGTTTCTATTCCTTTTTAGGTTTTTTTCCTCTTTTTAGGGTTTACTTTGCAATTAGGGTTTTACTTCCCTTTACTCTTTTTAAACCCTAACTTTCTCATCTATCCTTCACAAAAGTTATTAAGGTTACCTTTTACAAACACATAGCCTTAATTCCAGATTAATGCACAATTAACCATCAATTAAGTCCATTAAGCCTCTTTTACATTAAAGCTATCATTTTTATCCTTTTTAATCTATGACAAAGTCATTATGCTCATTTATCATCAATTCGTAGTTCATTATGCTCTAATTCACATATGTATGCTATTTATCATTAATTCTACCTTTTATCCACTAGGAAACCCTAATTTCCACATTAAGGGTATTTAACCACAATTAGGAAATTTAATGCTCGAAATAGCTTAGAATTATTATATCTTATCTTTATTCACTACTTTGAATGATTAAAGCTATTAGGAGTCGAAGTTGCCAACATTAAGGTTTCAAGGCCCATTAAAGCATATTTATGCACATGAAACTCTAAATTAAACTAATTACGTGCAAAATTCATCTTTTTCGATCTTAATGTATCTCTTTATGATTAACAGGCCAATACCTACTTTAATCATCCATTAAACCCTTCTAAATATATTATTCATCTCAAAATAGGGTTTTTTAAACATTAAAGCATTAAAGTTGATAATCTCTATTACTTTTCGAATTTCAAGAGGAATTAGCCTCTACAACCATTTTTATTTGATTCCTCTCGTTTTTCTGAGCAACTTTCATATTTTACACAAGTTAATCCGAGCTACGAATAATTAACTACGAATTTTACAAAAACCACTTACTTTGGCCAATAGGGAGGCGCCACGTAGCCTCTCCCATGCAACGCATGCTTTCAAAACATTTTGAAAAGTCTATTCTACCCTCCACTTAATTATCTTGTCCTTTGTTACGTCGAGGGTATATTCATCAAATGTCGACCGTCTTCTTCCTCCGCTCTCCCTAGCACAGTGGTCGACATTCGTCGACTACAGGGGTTCACCCTCTCTACTCCACAGCCTGAGGGTGGCCAGAAATAGTTGCCTCTCCTCCGTCAACCTCCGCCAGGCCCAGGGCACCTCTGCTGTGTGGCCAGGTTAGTCAGAAACCAACCCAGTAGGTCGACGAATGTGGCCAACCTGTAGCTAACCTACAACCCACTTGCAGGCGTCGCACCAGTGTGGGGAACCTAGGAAAACGATCCCCAAGCCTTCTATGATGTCGTAAGAGCATCGCCAACCCCTCAACTACTCTCATAGCTCTTGGGATCGCACCACCCACTTCTGGTTAGGGTTAGCACGGTTGCAAGGTTGATGAAGGAGAAGATAACGTGTCGGATCTTCTAGATTCAGCCCAAGGTCTTACCCCTTATATAGGGGAGGGTGTCCACGCCCTACGGTACTCATCCACGAATTGGCAAAGCCCTTTTCTAATAGGAATGTGATTCCTTCATGAAGAAGCAAGTCTATTTCTCTCTTTAATATTTCTTTAATATGCCTTCTTCTTTTGATATTAGAATTTTGAAAAACATCCCTCTCATTCTCTTTGTTCTTGCTTTTTAATCCATTGGCACAAATTTCTATTTTCCTTTAGTAGAAACTATTTCCTTTTTAACAATACCATATAATCCATTAATAATGTATTCACATTATATTCTTATTTTCTTTTATAGGTATTTTCTCTTTCCTATTTCTTCATTGGGACTCCTTGTATCCCTAGAAACTCTATTATTTCGAAATCCTTTTTATTGGATACTCATTATCCATCTAGATGCATCTAAATGCATTATTCTTCATTATCTTGTTTTATTCTTATTAAAATATCTATTTTTGAGAATTTCTCTTTATTTCTCTTTTATTTTCCTCATTGGTATTCCTTTTATTATTAGTAATCCTTAGGATACAAAATTCTACTAAGGATAACTCAATTACACCTCTTTCCACTTATTTTCCACATTTAATTATTGTTTTCAATTTCTTTCTTAATAAAGAAATACTTAATTGATCTTTTCTTTTCTTTTTGCATTATCTTTGCAACTTTGGACTCCTTGGGACCCAAGGAACCCATGTGGCACGAAATACACCTTTTGGATTAAGTTCTTTTGCCTTCGAAAGGTTTCCACACCTTTCTTTTCTCGAAACTGAATTATTCATTTACTAATTGAATTTCCTTATTATTGGGCCCAATAGCCAATAAAGCCCACAACACAATCATAAAGGCTATTGTAAACGAAACACATTTATTCAAAACAAATTATATAATTATTTGTTCCAATATCTTTAATATGAGAAATTACATTTCTCACCAAAGGAACCCAAAAAATTGGGGTTGTAACATCCTTCCCCTCTTATAAGAATTTTGTCCTCAAAATTCCATCAAGCAAACAAATAGTTCAGGATAAGCCTTTCATATGTCCATCAGGGCTCCCATGTGGCTTCACCCTTTCCATGGTGCTTCCCAAGAACCTTCATCATCTCATATTCTTCCATCTGAGTTCTTTCTTACCTTGGAATATCGTACCCTCATAGGTGACTCAGGACATTTCAGCCTCTAAAAAGCTGAATAGGTTCAAGGCTCAGCACATGGCTTGGGTACCTCACATAGTGTTCTAGATTGGACTCATGGAACACATTACACATCATGTTATCCCGAGGGGCAAGAATAAACACAACTATCTCCACTAATCCATCTCAAATGGACCCATATATCAGGGACTTAGCTTTCTCAGTTATAGCTTAGAGGGGTCAGATTTTCACATCACATATTCTCCCACAATGAGCCGCATGTCAGTCTGCTTTGTATCAGCTCGTGACTCATGTCACCACTGGGCTCTCTCTTAGCCATTGCACAATCAAAGCGACTTCATCTACACACACTGTGGTTCTTTTCTGACCTTTACGAGGCCTCCTTCACCAACATCATATTAATGAAGTGGTGACCGACACAACCTCCTTATAGAACTTGCATCCTGATAAAGGCTATGGTGGTTAACATCACATCTTAAGAACTGCCTCTTTGTGTCACCCTGAACAAGCACACTTGCTCTCATCAGACCCTCTAGTATGGATCATACTGACCATTAGTTAGGGGTGATAAACAATACTATCATTGAGTTCTTCATGTATCTACTTCCACCTCATGGAAGTGAACCTTTAGGTCATACTCAAGAACTTTTGAACTCATATCATGGTGTAGTTGAACCATCTCTTTCACGTGTAGTTCAACTAAATCCTTCCCTTGAGCATACTTTCTTCCTCATGTCATCTAGGTAAGGTGATCTACCATAACCCATATTGGATCTTGACCTTCCTTGGTCTAGGGGAGACTCACAACATCCATATTGATGAACTCCCATTCCCTCTCGGGAACTCTTTATACTTTATATCTATGCACTGGGTTACTAGTGTTCATCCTTTACCTCCTGGCTTGCATGGCCCCATGTTACATGCAACTTCATCTTTGGTATCCAAAGCACTACTTTCACTTACTATCTTCATAGTACCACATTGTATGATGAACTTAAAATCATGATCTCTTGTATGTCACGATTCTTCAAGGTTGATTCCTCAGAAACCCTAAACCACTCTCATCAGGGTTTTATTACCTTCCTATCCAAAGAAGTGTATCTTAGGTTCTATCACCATCCTTTCACTACATCAAGGACTAAACTGGCTAACCAAACAACCATTTACTAGATTAACCTTTATTGATACATCTGGGTGTTAGCCAAACTTTTTTTTTTGACTTAAGGTAAGCCTAGCAACCTCAACTTCATCTAGCTTCCAGCTAAAACTAGGCAGTTGCATCTCCAATCGGAGCTTCCATTACCACTCCACACCCTTAGGTATTAGGTAATGTTGAAGACATACACTTTCATGTATTCCACTTATTATCTCATCTCATCTCTAAGTCTATCTTCATCGAGAAAACTTTGAGCTCAACCTCTTGGTTTTTGAACTTAACCTTGTATGACTCATAGCTCATGATACAAGCATCCTCATAAGATGACTACCTTAATACTCTTACTGTTTGTAAACCATCCATTTATTGTTCACTCCACTAGGGTATGTTATCCTCTCTGTAGAAATGTCTCAACTCACACCATCTTTATCCTTGGTGTATGGCATGCGTACTGTCCTATCTCTCACTCCCATAACAAGAGGAAATAAGCATTTGGCTGCAGTCCAAATACAGACTTCTTCTTGTTCCAAGAGTAGAGATGATACATCCCACCTTGCCAGTATACCTATAAATCTGAGTTGAAATGTGCCACACATGTCTCTACATCACAATCATCCCGATATCAAAGTTACTACCATGGAAAACTGGTCTTGAACCTACTTGGTCCAAACACAATCCTTGCTCATCTCCTCTAGGTCTATAGGGTGCCGACACTTTTGGGGTCATCCCTCTTCCCTTATGCATCCAAGGAGTGCCCTACTCATCTGTCCTTTGGGTCCCATGAGTTCATGAAGGTGATCAATCTCCTAACCCATAGCCCTCAGGCAATGATAGATGTTACCTCCCGACCCTATAGTCATGTGCAACTAGGGAATTAGGCAACTCCTTCTTCCATCGGTCTTATCCCTACCTGACCCTAGGATAGAGTTAGGATTCTATTATGGTACATGTCCAAATTAGAACCTTACCCAAGCCTTCATCATCTCTTTCAGCATTCATGACTGACTTTCACCCTTTCATAGGGGTCATGGCAACCTGCCTACCTCGGTCAGGCCCCATACCGGTTACCTACATCGTAACACATCCACATGTGCTTAGAGATGGTTATCTATGGGTCTACATGTTCCTTCTCATACCATGTACTTTTCACTTAGCTTCTCAAGATCCTATGAGACCTCTTTAGGTTACCTTAAAACCAACAAAATTGGTATACACCCTACAAAAGGGTCCCTCTCCCAAGATAGGAGGAAACTACACCTCTTGACAACAAGGTCACAACCGTCCCTAGGGTTTACATTCACATGAGCATGCCTAACCCAGCAACTACTAAGGCACAAGAAGACCACCTATTAAACCATGCTAGGTCATACTTGTCCTCTTTCCTCAACATTAGATCAACTTAGTTGTGAGGGGTTCATCAAACATACCCATAACATAAGGGGTTTCCTTTACGTCTACACATGAGGAGTACCATGCTCGAAACTATAGAGACTCAAATCTCATCATGAGCATCAGATACACTGCTTCCCCTCTTAGGCCTAGGAACCCTAGGTTCTCCTTTGGGTATCCAACTGCATGCTCAATCTCTTAACCATGAATCAAACATGTCCAAGGTATGTCATGTACTTCCATGATCCTTTTATATGAGTAACACCTCAGAGTTGATTCCTCCTCAAGGACAACCAACTACGTATAATGCCTCACAACTGGTTACTTAAACCTCCTCAGTGTCTAAGGCACTCTTTGTCTCATCTCAGCAGGTAACCACTTATACCATGGGCACATAGGTACCAAAATCATCATCCTCTCTCTAGGGCTTGGTTCCTCTAAAGGAAACCAAGATATCATCAGCCTCCAGGGGTCAAGCATAAGGCAACCACTATCATCCACTTAGGTCGCATCATCCTCAACTCCCCACTATTCCTCATATCTCGGGGTTTTAGGCTTCCAACCTCCTTGTTGGGGTCCTGCTTTCTCTCTCTAGAGCTAACTCCACATCCAGCCATACTACTAGAGGTCCTCTCTCCATGAAGGATCAAGCTCATAGGCATACCTCTACATGAGTGAAGCCTATGCTCAACCTTAGGTTTCCTCATGATTATCCATAACCCCTTATGCTTATCTCATAAGCCATCCATCCTATCCTTCTGGCCTCAATTTTAACTTACTGCTCGTACTACTGATGTACTTTGTGTGCAAGATATATCCTACTTGCAACAGCCCATACAGTTTCAATAGGTTCTTCTCTAACCTCATCCATGAAGGAGCTATCTTTCGCTCATGCACGACCCTTCCCAGGGTTGGGTTGCCAAAGGTACTCGATCATCCAACCTCTCACGGCTCATATGGCATCCCAGGCATGTCTATCCCAATGCCTGGTTTACCATGACATCTAACTCAGCATGTCATCTCTCTCTCTAACCTCCACTTAGGGTTAGGGTTAACATCATCCTCAGAGGATGTGCTAGGTCTCTACTTTTAATGGAGGTCTGTACCTCCAAGACTAACTCCCTCTACTCATCCTCCTGACAAGGAGGTCAATCATCAGGTCTCTCCTGAGGGCAATGACAACTCGTGTCATATGACCTAAGCATGTATCTATTCTTTAGTTTGTTCTAAATCTACTAAGCTTATGTCCATGAAATCTTATTTACATGCTTTTCATTAATTTGGTGGAGGATTCCTTAGACCTTATTAGCCTTACCCATACCTCAAGAGGGTGAGGAGAAGAGAGAAAACCCTAATCCTTAAGGTCCTTAACAGAATTTGAGTTGAGAAGGATGAACAAGATGAGAGAGTCCTAAAGGTATCTTATTTCGAGCCATATCCTAAGACATTGGCCAGGCAGTCACACAATCCGGGAGTCCTCGTATTCCGAATAGCGGTGCAGAGGAAAATATTGCCAGCCCCCAGACGTGATCCTTTTCTAGACACCTCAATCTTTCGGACAATCCTCTAATAACTCCCTTGGTTCTATGGAATTTGTAAAATTTAATAATTATTAATGATTAAGTGAGGACGGAAGGGGGAGAGGGCACGGACGGAACCCTAGAGGGTGAGGAGAGAAGGAGCAGGTTGCTGCGGGGTCTTCACTGACTCCACTAGTTCACCAGGTAGCGGGGACTGGAGATGGAGGCAGGCTCGATTCCTCTCTTCCTGCTAAGGAGACGCATCGCAAGGAGGCGACGGTGGCGACCGAAGCTTCCCCCAATCTTCCTTCGGATTCCCCTCCCCCAAATAGTCAGATCGGTGGTACTTCTTCATCGTCGCCGGTTGCTGAGTGGCTGGTATCCAGCAGACAGGGCCGTGACGTAGAGGGAATCGCCTCAATTGACTATATAGAGCCAATCCTATTAGACAGATCGAGATGCGCCTCTATCTCTAGCCAGGACGTCTCTGCTCCGAGCTGGGAAGAGTTCATATCAGTTTGTTTTGTTGGCAGGAAGCCCTTTTAGGAGCAGCTTGCTGGATGGGTGCGTAGGCAATGGAGGCCCAGTGGCCCCATTGAGGTTTTTTCGGAGGAAAGGGAAGGCTTTGTCATCAAGCTGCCTTCCTCTAGCGAACGAGACAGAGTGTTGGACGAAGCTCCATGGTTCATGGACGACTCCTTGATTATTGCTCAGTCATGGAAGCATGGTTTTCTTCTCCTTCCGCTCTCCTTCTCAAAGGTACCCATCTGGGTCAAGGTAGAAAACGCAGGAATACCATGGACGCGCGATCACATAGCAAGGGTCGCCAGTACCATTGGGAAGCCAGTCGATTTCGATGATAACTCAATCTTAGTATGTTGTCTTGGTCCAGCCATAGCCTGCGTCGAGGTCAGTAGTGACTCAGCTCTTCCCAAATCGATGAGGGTACAAATTGATTCAGTCATCAAGCAACTGAAGGTGGACGTTGTCTCAAAACCTCTGGTCTGTTCGTCTTGCAAAAGATTCGGGCATAGAGCTTCGTCGTGTCCTCAGAAATCCCGCAACCCCCCTAGGTAATGATCTGCAGGTGCGGTTTGGAAAGACTGAAGGTATTCGCAAGAATGCCCCACTGAATATCGGACAGAAGATGAATGAGGAGCAATCTAATTCTACTGCTTTAGAGGATGAAAGCTTTCTTAAGGCCATTCAACAGTAGATTGAAGAGGTTGTCCTTGACAGGAATGTTTCTGGCTCTCTATCCCAGTTCATTGAACCCCATATTCCCCAAGAAGAACCTGATATGATCAGGTCCTCCCCGGTCTGTAATTTGGGTAGTCTCAATCTATCATGGGAACTAGATTTTATCAGAAATGATTCTGAGTCATGGAAGGTTAAGAAGATCTGGGAAAGTTGTGGTATCTCAGTTGATTATCAACAAAGTAAAGTGATTTGTTCAAGGATGATGACGGTTCCATTGGGGACTCAAACTCTGAAGCTGAATCGGATCACTTGAGAGAGGAAGCAATAGAGTATGAGGAGTCATTATACAGAAAGAAGAAGAAACCAGCCAGGAAGAAATGGGAGGGGGTTAGTTTTTTGACTCCCTGTACCTGTGGATTCCAACTCTTGGAGTTCGGGTCTATTTTTTGCCCTGTCTTTAGGTCCCAAGTCTTAGGTTAGTGGTTTTGGGAAATGGTTCTTCAGCTGGTTACTCAGTACACCTTTAGAGGATGGAATTACTGCTAGTACTTGATTAGTCAATTGGGTGGCTTTTGCTTGATCTTCTGATCTAAGTTCTGAAGATTTGTCGACTTGGTTATCTGCTGCCTCGAATTTTTTTGATCTGGACATCTGAAGATTTGGAGTCATATTTGTTGGCTGCATAGAGTCCAGGACTACTACAGATATCATCCTGCTTCCAAGGTTGCACAAATTTCAGGAGTTGGTTTTCATGCTAGTGTTGCATTGGTGAGTTGAGGGTTGTATCTTCTTAGTTTTTCTGGGAGCTGTTCTGCTAGTTAAGTCCTGTCTTCCTTCTTTTCTTTTGTCCTGATAGGTGGCTCCTTGGTGAGCAGAAGTTTTTTTTATGTCTTTTTTTTTGTTGGTGGTTTGTCACCCCAGTTTTTGTTCTTAGGGGTGATCCTTTTGTACCTAAAGTTTTTGGGCAACATTATAGTAACAGAGTTTTTTACCGACCAAAAAAAAGTGAGGAACCTATGCTCTGATACCAATTGTAATGACCCCGCCTCCCAGTAATCCCCAATTAAGGGAGACCAAAAGGTCGGTGTCGTTATCCCAATTAACGGGATCAAAGATTTGACAAATCATAAATAACAATTAACAAATTTTACTAACTAAACTGAAAATTGGTACAAAATAAAATTTTGCAAACCTTTTTCAAATCTGGGATATCTACATCTATCCACATCAGGAGTCTACTCTAACTAATCCTCCTTTGTACTTTAATTCTTAATTAATTTCACATATGCCACTTTATTGTTTGTCCTTTTCAAGCTTGTACCTAAAATGCCAACAAACAAAATGTCGGTCAACATATCAGAATATGCCGGTATGTGGGGACATCCAAAATTTCACAGATATGGATAACAATTTAATAATCACAATCAAATTATTTAACAAGACAATTTACATTTTCAATGTGTCATTCTCCATCACTTTTGCCCTAACCCTGGCATACCCCTCTAGGGTTTCTCTTTTGCCATTGACTTAAGGCCACCTTCTCAATCCCGAGCTTGGTTCCTGGGAGTCACCTCTCATGGTGCTCCATAGTCATGCATCATAGACCACCTTCTCATTCCCGAGTGTGGTGTCTAGGGTCACCTCTCATGGTGCCCATGGGTCTACCCTCTTGGGCCTGACCTTTATGTCATCTTCCATCAGGGTGGCATGTAGGTGCGAGAATTCACATGTATATATAACTGTGATAGCCATAGTGACTTTATAATTGCAGTATGAACATCCAAACTGTTTAGATTGCATTCAATGCGAGGAAACATTTTGAAAATCCTCGAGAAACTAATGTGATTAATCATAATTAACCACATACATGTTCATGCAGATTTGAGACAGAGTAGTCCAATAAATCAAGACATCCAATCAAGCAAGTAATCCAGAAGCAAGCACACAATTCAGTCCTGAAATTACATTCAATTCCTCTTTATCAACATCTATCCAAACCATCTTGCTACTTATGGTTTCTATTCCTTTTTAGGAATTTTTTTCCTCTTTTTAGGGTTTACTTTGCAATTAGGGTTTTACTTCCCTTTACTCTTTTTAAAGCCTAACTTTCTCATCTATCCTTCACGAAAGTTATTAAGGTTACCTTTTACAAACACATAACCTTAATTCCAGATTAATGCGCAATTAACCATCAATTAAGTCCATTAAGCATCTTTTACATTAAAGCTATCATTTTTATCCTTTTTAATCTATGACAAAGTCATTATACTCATTTATCATCAATTCGTAGTTCATTATGCTCTAATTCACATATGAACATTATTTATCATTAATTCTACCTTTTATCCACTAGGAAACCCTAATTTCCACATTAAGGGTATTTAACCACAATTAGGAACTTTAATGCTCGAAATAGCTTAGAATTATTATATCTTATCTTTATTCACTACTTTGAATGATTAAAACTATTATGAGTCGAATTTGCCGACATTAGGGTTTCAAGGCCCATTAAAGCATATTTATGCACATGAAACTCTAAATTAAACTAATTACATGAAAAATTCATCTTTTTTGATCTTAATGTATCTCTTTATGATTAACAGGCTAATACCAACTTTAATCATCCATTAAACCCTTCTAAATATATTATTCATCTCAAAATAGGGTTCTTTAAACATTAAAGCATTAAAGTTGATAATCTCCATTACTTTTATAATTTCAAGTGGAATTAGCGTCTACAACTATTTTTATTGGATTCCTCTCATTTTTCTGAGCAACTTTCATATTTTACACGTGCTAATCCGAGCTACGAATAATTAACTACGAATTTTACAAAAACCACTTACTTTGGCCAATAGGGAGGCGCCACATAGCCTTTCCCATGCAACACATGCTTTGGAAACATTTCAAAAAGTTTGTTCTACCCTCCACTTAATTTGCCCGTCCTTTGTTACGTCGAGGGTATATTCGTCAAATCTTGGTCGTCTTCTTCCTCTGCTCGCCCTAGCACAGCGGTCGATGTCCGTCGACTGCAGGGGTTCACCCCCTCTACTCGACAACCCGAGGGTGGCTGGAAACATCCGCCCCGCCTCCGTTGACCTCTGCCAGGCCCAGGGCGCCTCTACTCTGCGGCTAGGTCGGTCAGAAACCAACCCAACAGGTCTGCAGCTGTGGCCAACCTGCAGCCCACTTGCAGGCGTCGTGCCGGTGTGGGGAGCCTAGGAAAATGATCCCCAAGCCTGCTACGATGTCGTAAGAGCATCACCAAACCCTCAACTACTCTCATAGCTCCTGGGATTGCACCACCCACTCCCAGTTAGGGTTATCACAGTTGTAAGGTTGAAGAAGAAGAATATAACGTGTCAGATCTTCTGGACTCAGCCCATGGTCTTATCCCTTATATAGGGGAGGGTGTCCACGCCCTACGGTACTCATCCACAAATTGGCAAATCCCTTTTCTAATAGGAATGTGATTCCTTCATGAAGAAGCAAGTCCCTTTCTCTATTTAATATTTCTTTAATATTCCTTATTCTTTTGATATTAGAATTTCGAAAAAACATCCCCCTCATTCTCTTTGTTCTTGCTTTTTAATCCATTGGCACAAATTTCTATTTTCCTTTAGTAGAAACTATTTCCTTTTTAGCAATACCATATAATCCATCAATAATGTATTCATATTATATTCTTATTATCTTTTATATGTATTTTCTCTTTCCTCTTTCTTCATTGGGACTCCTTGGATCCCAAGAAACTCTATTATTTCGAAATCCTTTTTATTGGATACTCATTATCCTTCTAGATGCATCGAAATGTATAATTCTTCATTATCTTGTTTTATTCTTATTAACATATCTCTTTTTGAGAATTTCTATATATTTCTCTTTTATTTTCCTCTTTGGTATTCCTTTTATTATTAGTAATCCTTGGGATACGAAATTCCACTAAGGAGAACTCAATTACACCTCTTTCCACTTATTTTCCACATTTTATTATTGTTTTCAATTTCTTTCTTAATAAAGAAATACTTGATTGATCTTTTCTTTTCTTTTTGCATTATCTTTGCAACTTTGGACTCCTTGGGACCCAAGGAACCCATGTGGCACGAAATCCAACTTTTGGATTAAGTTCTTTTGCCTTCCAGAGGTTTCCACACCTTTCTTTTCTCAAAACTCAATTATTCATTTACTAATTGAATTTCCTTATTATTGGGCCCAATAGCCAATAAAGCCCACAACACAATCATCAAGGCTATTGTAAACAAAACCCATTTATTCAAAACAAATTATATAATTATTTGTTCCAATATCATTAATATGAGAAATTACATTTCTCACCAAAGGAACCCAAAAAATTGGGGTTGTAACACAGTTCGTCTTGGACTTTGGTTCCAAGATAAAGATATGTGTAATAGGTAATGTTCCAAGATGAAATAAAGATCTCTTTGTATGTTTGGCTTTGGTGATAACAACAGAGAGATGGAAATGATGAGGATGTGATGTGTTTTCGACACAGGTGATGGATACCAAGGTAAGGAATTCTGGTATCCAAGAAGTGCCAGGTGGTATGGGGAAAGTGAGAATATGACTCCTGATAAGATGAATAATGTTTGGTTACCTAGAAGGGAAAATCTTGAGATAGATATAGTATAGATATCATATGTTATGGGTTTATTCTCTATATAAACATAACATAGATTAGGATGTATTAATTGAATGATCAATTGTAGAATCGTTTTGGGGAAAAGCTTATCAAGCTAAAAAAATAATAATTCTTTAGAGTATCCCTATCTCGATCTGTTGAGGAAGCTTATACATAACATCTAGAAATACCTCTGATATAAGTTCTTCTTTAATAAATGACCTTTCCTTATCACAAGAGAATGTACAACTAATAAGATAGTTGGTACAAGTCGTAAGAAAGTTTAGTGTTGTGTTAGAAGATTAGATGGCATAATAGATGTATGATAAGACTTGTAGTCCCAAGTGGATGACAGGTTCTATGATGACTTTGAATGGAAGGACTTTGTGCTGGTCAAAGTTCTATGGCATCTCCATGATATCAAGATGATATGTGGAGACTTGATGATATGATGCATGAATGACAATCGTCTTCCTTCATCTGGGATTTTGGGGATGAAATCCGTGTTAGGGGTTTATAATTTGTGATGACCCTGACTTGGGTTATGAGGTAACCCTATTTGTTTTGGCTAAATAAGTTGCTTAGAAATTTAATATAATAGTCTAAGGAGTTTAGTTATCATGTGACACACTTATGTTTCAAGTTTGGTCCTGACTGAATGTTGCTTGAGCAATGTTCCTTTATTTTGAACCAAACTATAATTTACCCAAGATGAGGGGTTACATTGCAATATGTCACATGTTGAATGTGTTATAAAGTGTTTTAGTATCATAAGATAGAAAATAATGCTAAGTGATGTCTTGTGGAAAGACTAAATCTCAAGTTATAACTTGTTTGAACAATGCTAGTACTTTGTGCACCAATCTTGGTACAATTTGTAATTTACCCAAAATATAGGGTAGAAATGCAAATTACCACCTATAGAGTGTCCCTACTCCCTCTAAATATCTTGTAGATTAAAGGGAAAGAAGGAAAAACTATGTTTGAATCATCATTGAGTGATGATACTCTTGGTGATGAAAAGACCAATAATGAGTTGAAGGTAAAGACTTATATGTGTTGTATTGAGTTGAAGACTTGATATAGGAGTCGTATCGGCCAAGGAGCCATGGTAGAAGTCTCCTATCAGTTTGTTGAGCCTTGGAAAAGGTCATTATGGGCAAAGCACCTCAAGGAGGTGGTCCATGACAAGTTGCAAAGCTCCTTGCAAAAAGTGTATGAGTTTGCCTTATTGATGAGATAAAGATGAAATAACTTATTGAACAAGATAAAGGATGACCAAAATATCACCTCTGGATTATCCTCAAGTCTTATGCATGGAAATATATATATATATATATATATATATATATATATATATATATATATATATATATATATATATATATATGTGTGTGTGTGTGTGTGTGCATGCATGTACATGTGTCAACCATGCATTGCCACGTATCATCTAGAAGCATGAGGTGAAGACACCTCGTATACACTTTATCTCATGAAACCAATTATATATACTTCACCTTCCACCTACTTATGGAAGTTTATGAACCTCACAACCCTCTTCCTTACAGATATCGTGCATATACCTTAGATATTGAGCAAAGTAGATCATGGAGCAAGGGGAGCTTGAGCATCAAGCTTAAGGTGAGGCGTTGGTCATCTTCAACCTTGGTTGAAGTAGGATTTCGAGTTATGGATATTCCTCTATTTCCTTCTTCACCAAGTTCTTAACTATGGTGAGTTCTTGTATATGGAGGAGTTGTGAACGAGCCATGGACCTTGGAGAAGTTCATCTTAAACCTTAGGAACGTGAAGCTTTGGAGCTTGGACCTTTGAAGTTGTTCATAAGGTGGGTTTTAACTTGAACTCAATCATGTTATTGTTCACCACCTAACTTGCTATACTTAATGATCTACTTTCAATTCTAAAATCTTCTTGAATAGTTGATGAAATTATGAGTTCTAGTAGTTTTTGGACCTGTTTTCCATGTACTATAACAATTAGAATGAAGGTCTAGAGCTTGAAGAAGATGGTATCACTTTATGAAGTGATATCGGGTTCAAGCATACAAACAAGTATCTCTAACCCGATATGGTTATGTACATACATCACTAGCACGATATGCTTATGAGATTATATCTCCTTGCATGATATGGAGATGAAGTTCACAAATTGAACACAATATGGTGTTAACCATATACCGTTTTCATGATAGGAAGTCAAGAAAAGACTCCAAGCACGATATAGGGTCAAGTGTATACTTGTAAGTCAATATGCTAAAACCCTAGTTTGGGTAACCCGATATGAGTAAGATAAGCAAGTACCTCTTGCATGATATGATCATGTAGTACACATCTGGTACACGATATCTTGAAGCACACATCTGGTGCACGATATGATTGATTGATCATACACTCATGCATAAATAAAGACATGGATTCAAATACATGATAGAACCCGATATGGTTGAGATACCTTAAAACCGATATGAATCCCGAGATAGGGGTTAACCCAAAATGGGGATGGATGATAGCTCATACAAGATATGAGACATGGATTATGAATGATATGGGAGATACCCACTTACCACTTATACACGGTACAAGTCTAAGACTACACCTCTTACATGATATAGAGATAGTAAGCACTCGAAACAACATAGAGTTGGAAACCCAAGGTGATAGGTAAACCGATAAATGATACCACATGCATTATATGATTGATATCCCTTGGATGATAGGAATAGAACCTACTTCTACCTTGTGAAGGATATGAGGTCCATTTCATACCTCATGCACGATACAGCCCATTCTATCCAATATGGTGGATAATCCTAAATGATGGATTGAAACCAGATATACCCTATCCTTTGTGTAATGGATTGTGGTAAGAGAATTTATCTAGACACATATTTTGTCATGTAATTATATGATAGGGCTAATACTTGAAGGAATAAAGAGGTTATGAGCCTAAGGGTCTACTCAACATGGTAACCCGATATGTTACCCAACATTGAGACCCAATATGATAATCCTAGATGGAAAATTGATATGGTATCTTGTATATATACCACTTAAATGATACATGATGAGGAATACTCTCTATTCCTGATACGGTGCACACCTTGTGCACAATATGGCACCAAGCACATAGCTTATACCCAATATGGGGTCAAGCACCTAGCTCATACCCGATATAAATTTATATTGAGATGATAAGAACTAAGCGATGTTAAATTTGATATGGGTACACAATTTGATGATTAGGGGATACACCCTAAAGACATGACATGGTGATGTGGTTATACCAAATGCCTGATATGGATACACTACATGAAATAAGAATGCATCTTAAAGCATAATATGTTAACATACACACATCTTGATACCCGATATGGTAGGGACACTTCAATCATATGTGATTGATTGAGTGAAATATGTTGCATGTTGTGTTATTTGCAATATAAAAGATGATGAGAATTGCTAATCATGAAATAATATTCCTCAAGAGGAGGATTGAAACAAAAGTATGATGTAATCAATGACCTAGTAAGGATGAGAGGGAGACCCATACCTTGTATTGATAATCATAGAATGATAAATGATGAGAATAAATAAGTATGATTGAATACTTATGATATCAACATATGCTCCTAGATGTGTGGATCAATGAATTAGGGTTTGGGTTAATAATATGAACTTGAATCCCTATTTGGCTATAAAGGGAAACCCTAACCCTAATAATGGGAAGGTTGTATTTCTCTAATTGAATGAGCCTTGAAAAGCATGCTAAATACTTGTATAATAAGTATAATGTTTGTGTGGTATGATGTCAAAAAAGATAGTTGGTTCCTAGCGAAAGGTAATAGATGTTTTAATGGGTCTTGTGAGCCATATGAATAATTGTTGCCTAGTGAGTGTGTAACAAGTGTGATGAACACCTTGGTCTGAGAACCTAGAGGTAATAGTTACCTATTACAGAGGTAACAATGCTATGTGGTGATCTAAGGGTTTGAATACCCAGATCCAGTAATCATGATGATTGTGATGTGAAGGGATGAGAATTCCAAGTGATGTGATAAGGGATTGAGATCTCAAGTTATGTACATTTCAAATGTTCCAAAGATTTTCAAAGTACCACTCCTTCATTTATAACATCTATTATAATTCATGTTTGAAACTTGGTTGATGCTAAAAGAATACTGTAATGTACGTAATTAATCAAGTGGAATCTCATCATTTAGTACCCTGACCATAGATCCATCAGTGTTAGTAGTTGTTGAATGGTGAAATAGGTCTTCCTACTAGATTTCCTGGAACACATATTTTTGAATATCTGGGGGCGATGGGTACCAATATCCTAACATCTTGATGAAGAATTGATGTCGCACCTTTCTTATTTGTCACGGGATGATGTGAATCTCCCGAGCAAATGAGGAATTGATGCATAGAATCCTTCTTCATCTTATGTGGATCAGGATTGAAATGTGATTCTCCCAAATAGTTGAGGAATTGATGTGTAATCTTCCTTATTCTTTGAAAATCAAGGATGGATAATTGAAATATCCTTGAAGAGAGTGCATGCTACATTTGTAGCTCTATAGCGAAGATACCAGTATACCCTGGTAAGCTAATTGTAGCTAACACACGATGTCCTGCTAGTGGTCTCTCACTGACCGAGACAACATAAGTCATGACATTTGGCTCTTCCATTGACCTTGTATGGTATCGATGCTTTACGAAGTCATGGTCGGTTCGATCATGAGTGGTATACCTCATCTCCTCATGGCATAAGTGTGATTGTAAAATGTAATCAGCTATGTAGAGTACTTGTTTAAGGATCGAATACGGAAAATATTGGTTGATGTACACTTCAGATATACATCTTAGTTTATAGATGTTATTTATGTTTCTTTACGTTCCTTGTACAGTAGATAGATGGTTTATTACTCTACCATGGGTAGATGCATCATCTTTCTTAAGTAAAGGGATTACCTTGTTTTGTTCATATAGTGATTAATCTTGCTTGTTAATATAAATGAACCTATGCTCAGTTTTATAATGCTTATCTGTGATAATAATATGATCGGGGGAAAGTTATAACTCTCATTGGGACAATTGTCTCACCTCATGGGATCCTCAATTTTTATTGGTGGACGTGTATGAGGTGGTAAAGACTTGTCTATAGAGGAGGAACAATAGCTGAGATAACAGTAATAGCTCAGGTGGAGTGTAATGTCTGTCATGTCTTATAGATAGAAGTCCTATATGTTGTCTCTATACTCTCAAGTCCTTGGAGTCAGTTCATAAGGGTTTTATGAACGATCTGAGATTTTGACTTGTATGCCTCGAGGTTTTATGTTGCTTCAGTACATGTGTTGATAGAGAAAATGTTATTTGTTGTCCTCAAGATGAGATGAAACAATGATTGTACAATGTAATTCATGATATGTATAAGTTTTGGATCTTTCAGTAAGAGTTTTCTGGAAGAGGATCACCTTACAAAATGGTTTTTAATTTTAGAGATTTTTGTTAATCTGCTACTTATGATTATTGGGAAATTATATCACTGGTGACGGTTTGATTTTTTGTCGGATCATCACACTAGTGGTGATCTATGGATCCAACCATCATTCCTTAAACTCAACAAGAGCCTTGGGTAGTGGGAATGGGAATTATAAATGGTATCAGATCAATAACTCCTCTAGTAGGTGGGGGACAAATAGCATGTGGCATGCCAGTCTTGATTCGTGTGGTGCATGCATGTTGGAAAGGGTTATCCATGGTGATGTATCCACCCTTACACTGGTATTCTGTGATCGAGTAGTCCATTTACTGATAAAGGAAGTGTTTACAAATGGCAGTCTAGTCTCCTCTAGAATGAGAGTTGGAGACATGTTGAATCAAAAGCCATATTACTAACTAGAGCCTTAGGCAGTGGTCATAAGCATTATAAATGTTATCAGAGTCATAACTCCTCCAGTAGGTGGAGCCCAAATAGCATGTGGCATGCCAGTCTTGAGTCGAATGATGCATGCATGTTGGAAAGGGATGTCTATGGTGATGTAGCCACCCTTGCAGTGGTATTCTATGATAAGGTAGTCCATTTACTGATAAAAAAAGTGTTTACAAATGGAAATCTAGTCTCCTCTAGAAAGAGAGTTGGGAGACCTATTGAATTAAAAGCCATATTACTGACTAGAGCACTCGAATTTCATCCAAGAATCTACCAATGAAGGTTTATCTTTTTTAATGGAAATGCTATATGTATTAGGTCCCACTCATGAGGTGCTTAAGTAGTTTTCATTATGTGTTACCTTAATATCTTCCTTCTATATACATTAAGAGGAAAGTGCAAGCGATTGTGCTTACTGTGATTTATGTTTGACTCTTTGGAATTTTCTACAATTTGAGTTAAATAAACATAAGACTTTCCCTTTAGTCTTATTGTGTTTCAATAGAAAAGCCATGATCACTTCATTTTTTGTGATTTACAATTTATGGATTGAGAGTAATGAGAGATTTTGAGGGATATCTTCCTTTTTGAATCTTGCTTAGGTTTTTTGTATACTCGATGTAGATATGATTTATAGTTAAGCTTCACTTTCCTTTCTATATAGTATAAGATTTTGTCTCTTTGATAATAGAATGGGAAAAACTCACACTCTATAAAAAATGTTTAAATCAAACCTTATATGCCTAGATCATTTTCTATGTGCCCTTAAGTATAATCATTGTCAAAAGTTTGTTACATTATAAATTGATCATGTCTTTCCTTGCTTTTCTCTAACAGCTTATGAGGGTCCATAGTGCTAATGATGTACCATTTTGTGGCCATAAGACTAAAAATTCTGAAATATAGGATTTTTCCCTAAAATTATTTTTGGATGGATACATGGACATCATGATGAAGGGAAACACATTATGTAATCTTCTTAGATGTTTTTAGTATCACCTATTTTTTTGTGAAAAAAATTTGAAACTATTATGTTTTTGAATTTTTTATGGGCCAAGTTACATACTTGGATAAATACTTTACAAATAAAAATTGCCTTTTTATACACAAATTTATTTTGTTAATATATCCCATTTACTTTCAATTTTTACAAGATATTTGTATGGTGCTCTATGTCTTCAATACGAATAAGATTACACCAGTAGTAGTTCAATTTGAGCCTTTACAAGGTACGACCTAATTATGGTCGAAATGGAATTTTGGGCTATGCATGCATATGCACTATGGAGGATAATGTTAACCCTCTTTGTGTAGAGGATTTCTCATATTTCTCCTTTGATTGCAGCATATCCTCACACTTACATACTTTAATGTGAAACTAAAACCCGATAGGAGCTTGTCCTTTTAATGGCTTTGAAACTATTCATCCAATGTATGATGACTTCAAACTATCAAATGAGACATTTTGTATTTTTTGGAGTTGTTTAAACCCAATTTGGTTTTGGTTATCAATCTTTATATATAGATATAATAGTAACTCTATATGAACATAATATCTCATGATATGATCCAAATAATAAGGTAGGATTATGTGGTCTCTGGGGTAATCCGTAATCAAATTTGAATATCTAATAAATGATAACAACCTTACTTGAAAGAATACATGCAAGGAAGCATTCCTCCTCCCCAGTTTAATAATATGCTTAGTCCTCTTATCTTCTCCTATTATTTAAAGTTTTGATTAGCATGTGGTATAAAAGGTAACACTACAATATGATTCTTGAATAGGATGTATGACTCAAGCTTGATGTCTTATGGGAAATTATGTCGTTCCATAATTGGGAAGCTAGACGAGGCCTATAAATAAGGGACAAATCCACGAAGGAATGTATGCTTATAAGATGATGGGAAAGAATTGTTAAATTCATGGAGATAGAATATGTAATGTGTTGTGGGTTTGATACAATTTATACTTCACAAGAATCTTGTTGTCCTTAGAATAGAAATTTTGTGATTCTTAATTACCCTTAAATTGGACTATTTAGAAAGGGAACTAAGTTGTTCTTCCCTAATAATTCACTCACTAAAATATTGATGAATGATCTTCTGATGCCTTAATCATGTATTGTGTTCTTTGGAAACATATGATATATTCCACTATTTGGAAGGAGGAATAGAAAAATGGATATCCATGTAGCAATGTGAGGGTTATCATAAGGTGCTTGGAGTCATATACTTTTGCGTATATGAAGACAACCAATGATTTTATGCTCAATAGCCATAATATGATATATATACACATGTATTCGAGGTTGAGGTCTTGTAATAGGTGTTTGTGATATGATAATATGGGTTTTAATACCCTAGTGATAGGTTCCATTACCTACATACCTAGGATGGGCCTAGTATTTGTGGACCAGACATTCAACGTTATACGAGTGGTATGACCTTTGAGAATACTACTCCATTTAGACTTATAGTGACTTAGGAGTGGGATATGTGTTGGATTCCAATATAATTTTGATAATATACACTTAATTGGTAGGGACATCACTAGTTTGAGTCATACTCCTAAAACTATCCAGGGAAAGAGTCTAATTTAATATATAGTTGAGTTGGTTATAGATGATATTGCTAAACATGTTATTTGTAGGATGATCATGGTGATAGTCTAAAGTATTATAAGTCATGATATTTCATCTACTTAGGATGATATGGATGTGTGAATAATGTTCTACAAATTAGAATTGGTTTATACCTTTTACTGAAGATATCATGTTTTATACTATTAGGACATGTGGAAAGTTAGAAATTGAAGTGAATAATTATTATTTCTCTGGAAATTATTAATTTTATTAAATTCTATTAATTCATTTTTATATCTTGGAGACAGTAATGCTCTCACTAGGACTCTTTATGAGTCTAATGTGGTTCTTCCATCATGTTTTAGGTATGTTGGCACATTTGGCCGACAAGGAGTGGGTCAAGTGGTCAAGTATGGTGTCCCTAACAAATGGACCCGATTTAAATCCCAGATTCCACCTTGGAATACCACCCTCCTAGATTTTATCCCTCTATCACGGGCATGTGAGGGGGAGGAGAATGCCTCTCTTAATCCCATTTGATGCATTATAAAGGACATGGTGATCAAGATGTAGCAAGTGATAACATAGTTGTCTCTATAGTGTCCATGTACATTAACTTCCCAAATTGTTGGGTGGGTATTTGCAATACATGATGTATGATTCTTTCCTTGGTGTTTTACACAATTATAAGTTATGATTTATATTGAATTAAATACTATTGTATATTCATAAATATGGATCTTCTTCTAATACTTTATGAAGAGATTGACATATAGGTTTCACTCATTCATATATCATAATTAATAACTATGTATGTTAATGTCTTGTGAGTTCAATGATTATTGTTTGTAGTCATCTCCTTACTCAATTTTCTTTATTTGAGGTTTTCGATTTGGTGCTTTGTGGTTGCGAGATTTAAGTTGGGTCTTTCTTTGAGGATCTTGTCCTAATGATAATTTTGGGATGATCAGTGGAATGGGTCCTCACAAGAGCAAATTATAACTTTCTACTATTCTACTAGCATTGAACTTCTACAAACAAGTGCCTTTTCATATATCATAAATTCAACATATCAATCACCATTTACGAAAGAACTTGTAAAACTTGTCTAATAAAATTATAAATTGAATTAGAGTTCCCATAACCCTAATATATCTAGTTAAGTTACAGTTGTATTGTAGCACACACAGTATTTATGAGTTCACATATATGGTTTTGTTTCATAGAACCAATCTTTGATGGTATTGAGGACCTACTGTCAACCTCCTTTGATATTGATGCATGATGATGCATGTAATTTTTTCCCTACATATCCTTTCCTATATATTTTTGTTTTCCTTTTCCTATAGGCATGTTTAGTTTTTTGTTGTAGGTGTGTCCCTTAATTCACAACATTTGTTCATGTTAACTCTACTATGTAGGAAAGTGCCTTTTCTTCTTCATGAGAGAGTGAAGGATAGCTCTCTAAATTTGTGACAATTAATTTTATTGATGGGTAATATTACTTTATTGTTGAGGTGATAGCTTGTAGGAACATTATTTGATACAATCATTTGGCTATTTGGCTATTTAGACATACTCAAGTTGAAGGCATTCCTCATAAAATAGCTTTAGTTAGCATCTCCTTATAGGGGTATATAAAAGATTATCATCCCCATTTAAGATGAGACATGACTTGTGATAATGCAACAAAAATTCTTAACTTATCAAGAAACTAACCTAACATAAACCCTTGAGGAAGAGCTTTTAAATAGGACCCTAGAATATATATAAATATAAATATAAATATAAATATCTGTTTGTGTATGTATATAAATAAATGTGTGTATGTAAATATATATATATATATATATATATGTATACATATACATATATATTCTAGGGTCCTATATATATATATATATATATATATATATATAACGTTTTGCTGGAAGAATTTTTTGATTATGTTATCATGCTTCAAAAACATACTCGAACTGCCCTTATGGGTGTTGTATGCTTTTTCAGCTGTATTATTATGATTATTTCTTATTTTAAACAAGGTTCTTCGAATAAATGGTTTTCACATAATCCAATTCATAGCATAAGAAACTAGCTTCTAGCAGGAAGATAATAATACTCTGAGTACCATAAAGAGCAAGATAGTTTGTATACCTATGTTGCCCACCTCGCTTCCTTTTATCTTCAACATCAGTCGATCTTCTCTTAACGATTTCTAAAAGAAGTAATCCTTAGACCTGGACGTTCCGGATCTCGAACTCCTTATCATCCTATAGCCTCCATGTCCCTTCGTCCTTATGCATTCTTTGCTTGATCAGACTTTTTGGACGACGACCTCCGGGATAGAATAAGGGAGAGATAACTCTCGACCGGTGAAGATAAAATGAACTGGGGGTGTAATGGGTTACACACAGATCTTTCTTCTCTATGATAGTACAAGAATGATTATCTCCAGGCTAAAGCCTGTTTCTTACGCTATGGAATTAGAATACAAGAATCATATCAGGAACTGGGATAGAATCTGGAATGGAATTGGAAATAGAGACGATGCTCTCTTATTGAACGAAAGACTTAGAGTATACACATATCCTACCGGGACTCTCTCCAACTACGAGTGAGTCTCCCTACTAGTCTTCGAGAGCTTATATGGACGCTCTCTTCGTTACATTGATGCTTACATTCTTTTCTCTTTACATGTTTGTCGCACACTTCTCCAGTGGCGAGTGTTTTTCTTTTTGATGTCTTTCTCCGACGTACATTTGTCCGGTGGAGAGTTCTTTGTCTTTTTCTTAATTCAATCCTTCTTTCTTGCAAATGTCTTCTTACGTCATTGCTTACGTCTTTTTCAGCGGCTAGTGTTGCTGTGGCTGTCTCTTTCCATCTTGTCTTGGCACGCATGACATATCCTTCCTTCGTGCTTTCTGAGCTGGCAGAATACTTGTTGGCATCTGCAACTTGACCTTATTTATCTGGTTTCTATTCTTTTTAGAAACCTTTCTAGATTATTTTTTGTTGATATGTTGGTTCTTCTTATATTGGAAAGAATAATTATATTGTCCGAGGCTTTGTGTAGCCAGCTTCGGTTTTCATTTATTAATTTTTCCAATACTTGGCAAAGGACTTTTAGTCCCAAAGCTCTTCTTATTTCAAAAAATTCTTTATTGACTTTGTTTCATTCAAATTCTTTTCTGAAACTTGCTTCTATTTCTTTGACGTATTCTGGGGAAGATACTCCAATTTGGATGCAATGTACTGGATTAAACTTCTTTAATTTTTCCCAATCTTCAGATGCTGAGAAAATCATGATATAAATTTCACTAGTAGGTTTTACTAGTGGGCTATTGCTTTTAAATTCTCTGACTGCTTTGATAATTTCTTGGGGCAACCCTTGAATTTCTCCGAGGTCAGAACTCAAATATATTAGATTTGCTGCTCCAATTCTGAAACAGTCTTTTATAATTCTTGGATCAGCTCCTTTGTCGAAATTGATTCTGGGATAAATTCCCGTATGATCTGGAACACAAGTCTCCGTTGTTTTGAGATTGTAAACAATCTCTAATAGAGATATGTATTCATTTTCATTCTTTGTTAAGAATTCGGTAAGGTTCAATTGCAGGTCATAGTCCTGCTCACTCTGAGATACCCTGAATTTAAATATTCTTTCAGGCATCAGTTTTATATTATCTGCTTTATTGCGGGATTCTTTCTCCGAAGAGATTGTATTTTCCGCTATTAGGCGGGAGCTGTTCTCTGAAGAAATTGCAGTTTGAAAGCTGCTTCTTTCCATTTGGCTATCATCTTTCTCTGAAGAGATAATATTTTCAGCTATAAAGCTGGTCTTAGCAGTTTTAAAGCTGCTTTCTCTTGCCGTTAGGCTTGTATTTTCAGTAGTTGTTTGGCTACTGATTGAATCAGAAATTTGGAGGGATATATCAATTGGCCTTTTACCTGTCACTTTATCCATCTGTATTGTTTCTGATCCTTTTTGTTGTATTTCTCTCCTGAAGCAATTCAGATCTGCAATGATTCCTGCAATATCTTGTCTACTTTCCTCAATATTGTCAATAATCTTATCTTGTTTGAGTATCATTTTAATTAATTCTACGTAATTGTCTTGTAACAGATTACAATTACGTTGTAATCGAGCTTCTAATTCTGCAAGTTTCTTTTCAACTTGCTGCATTGTATTCTCTTGATAAAAAATCTGCAAGAAAGTTAGTTTCACCTTTAATAACTTCTATGTCAAAAATATATTCTACAAAAAATGTTTGCCATCTGCTTAGTCATTTATATTCTGGTGTAGATGGTAGATTATTTTTAATGAAAGCTTTTACTTGGGTATTATCTACTCGTGCTAAGAATTTTTTAGGTAACAAGAAATAAGAGAACTTCTTAATTCCCTTTTTTAGTGCTAGTAGTTCTTTTTCATTAGAGTGATATCTTTTTTCTGTGTCGGTAAATGTTCCAGATGTATATCTACATATTTTTTCTTTTTGTTCATCTTTTTTCATTAGAACTGCTCCCCAAAATTCTTTAGAGGCGTCAATTTCTATTATTAAGTCGTCTCCTTCTAATGGGAGGTATAATCTTAGTAGTTTTTTGCATTTTTCTTTTATAAATCTGACATGATTTATAAGTTGTTCTGTCATAAGGAAGATAGCATTTTTCTTTAATAGTTTTTGTAAGGGATTTCTTAATTTTGCCAAATTTTCGATAAATTGTTCTGCATAATTTAGACATCTTAAAAATCTTTGAAGTTGTTTTTTATCTTCTATTTTATCCGGGAACATAACGATTTTCTCTACAATATGTTCATGTAATTCTATTCCTCTTGAAGCTAATTTTAATCCTAAGAATTCTATTTTAGATTTACAGATTTCTATTTTCTTTTTAGATAATACTATTCCTACCTTTTGGCAAAGAAGAGAAAATATTTGTAGATGTTTATAATGTTCTTCTTCACTTTTACTAGCTATAAGAATATCATCTACGTATACTAGACAAAAAGAATTATAAGGTTCGAATATTTTATCCATTCTTCTTTGGTATATTTGTGGAGCATTTTTTAATCTGAAAGGCATTATTGTCCATTCGTAATGTCCTTGTGGAGTACTGAATGCTGTTAATGGTATACTTTTTTCATCTAATCTTATTTGATAAAATCCTGATTTACAATCAAATTTTGAATAAATATTTTTTCCTCTTGTCATATTTATTAAAGTCTCTTTGTGTGGAAGAAAATATCTGTCGAACTCAGTATGTTGATTTAGTTGTTTGTAATTAACTACCATTCTAGCTTTTCCTCTTTTAATTTTTGCATGGTTTCTTACCATGAATGCTGGACTAGAATGAGGGCTTTTTGATTTTTGTATTAATTATGATGTTTCTAATTCTTGTAATTGGGTTCTAAATTCTTCGATGTCAACAAGATTATATCTCATAGGTTTTACTCTAATTATTTTAGTATTGTCAATTAGTTCTATTGTAGCCCATTCTTGACTAATATTCCAGAGGGCTAATGGATTATCACTATAGTTCTTTTCAAATAATGCTTCAATATCTTGTATATTAAGTTGTGCAATGATTCATCCTTTTATTGGTTGTTTTATTGGTTGTTGTTTAGTTGTATTATAATCACCATGTTTGCTATGGAAATTAAATTTGTCTCTTTTATAAGCTTTTTGAACTCTTTTTACTGTAATCCAATGATCACAGGGTGTCAATAGTTGAATATAATGTTGGTGTTGTATATATAATTTGAATTTTTGTGTGAAGTTATTTCCTAGTAATATGTCTTGTTGTGCATATTCGGGAGTATAAAATGGTGGACATGTAACTATATAATTTCCTAAAATAATTTTTGGTTTCTTAACTCCATGGGTTAGGGCATGTATTTTTCCTGTAAAATCTTTTCCATATAATGGTGCATATTCGGTAGTGTTGTGATATATTTTTCAGGAAAGCATTGTCTTCGCGCAATGCAAGTCCCTGCACCTGTATCTAGGAATGCCTAAAAGTATTCTATTTTATATTCTTCGTATACAATTCCTGCTACTATATATACACTATATATACTAGTCATTTTCTTTTTTCCAGAAATATTCTTGGTTATTATGTGTAAAATATAGTCCTTCACTTTGTAGTGAAAATGGTTCCATTTGTTGTAGTGCACTCATTCCTAATATAATTTCTATGTTGTCATTACGACTATCTGATTGTACATAGAGTGTTATGTCAATTTTTATATCTTGTATTTCAATTGGAACTATGGCTTGTTGTGTAATTTCATATTCTTGTCCATCAAAATTCGTATATGCATAAGGTGATCCTATGGGTATTTTTTCTATATAAGGTATCATTCCTTGTTGAATAAATGAAGCTCATGCTCCTGAATCTATTAATATTGTAGTCATATTCCATTCTTGTCCATTGAAGTATTTTCCATATAATTTATAATTTCTAGCATTTCTATTGTCTGCTAGAATTCTTAAACTTGCGGTTCTTTGCAAATTTCTTAATATTGGTCTTAGTCTTCCATTATATCTATCTGTGTTTGCTCTAGCTTCTTCTATTCTATCTGCATTTTTTAATTGTAATTGATTTCCCTCATAACGTAATCTTCTTGGGATTTTATTATCTGTTACCAAGGGTTTTTCTGAGACATCTATATTTATATTTTCTGGTATCTCTATTTCTGAAATTATGTCTGGCTTTGTGATTTTTCCTATATCTTTAAATATATTAGGAAGCATTATAATATCTTTATCTTCAAATTTTTCAGAGTGATGTGTATTACTAAGAGCATAGCTTATTATATATGTTATTGAGTAAGGAATGGATCCTTTTTTCATGAATTATGTTCTTTGAAAATCTTGTATTAGACTTAAGGTTCTGTTTATATTATTATCTCTAATGTTTATACTTATCTTTGGATAAATATTAAAGATTAGTTTTTTATGACTAAGATTTCCTTGTAATATTCCTAACTTAGCATCTCTTCTATCATTAATTCTATTATCCATTAATACAACATTAATGGGTGAATCTATTCCTTCTCTAAATGTTGCTTTTATCATCATTTGAATGGCTCCTATGTGAATCCATCCTATTTTAGATCTATCTTTTATTTTTTCCATTTTTATTATCAGGTCTTCCTTTCGAAGTAAAGGTATATTTATTCTATTTCTAGTATATTCTATTTGCATAGGCATTTCTCTATTAGTTATTCCATAATTGAAAATATGTTTTCATTGAGTAATTTTTTCAAAAAGTGATGTTCTAAATCCATCAGAATTTTCTAATCTTATTTCGGTGTTTCTTATTCGATTGAATAATTTTATATCTATTAATACTTCTTGCAAGAAATTTCCTACTTCTTCCTGATATTCTTCTATTATTTCTTCTTCAGTCTGATTCTGTGTCTAAGAAATAATAGATCAATCCATCTGATTGTATACTAAAATAATCAGAGTAAAACCTATGAGATATAATCCTTATTTTGGATTGTTACTTGGCTCTGATACCACTTTTTGTTGTATATATACAACACCAACATTATATTCAACTATTGTATATTTATTAGACTTAAGGTTCTGTTTATATTATTATTTCTATTTTCTGCTAGAATTCTTAAACTTGCCGTTCTTTGCAAATTTCTTAATATTGGTCAAATCCTTGGTAATAGATAATAAGAAGGCATTTGCAAGAAAGAAGGATCGAATTAAGAAAAAGACAAAGAACTCTCCACCGGACAGATGTGCGTCGAGGAAAGACAATAGATCGATCCATCTGATTGTTCATCGTCTGTTATTTGAACAAATTCTTGAATGTTTTCTATTTCAGAAAGTTCTTCCTCTATAATTTCTTCGAATTGTTTTTGGTTAATTTTCTTAGATCCTCTTTTTGGACATTCATTGGCATAGTGTCCTATTTCTTGGAATATAAAGCATTTACATTCTTTTGGTTTCTTTGTATTTTTATTATAATTCTTCTTTCTTCTGTAATATTTTTGTTTTGGTTTAGGTTTAAATCCAAACCTCTTTCTTTTCTTAAATTTATATTTAGCAGAATTTTTTGATTATGTTATCATGCTTTAAAAACATACTTGAACTGCCCTTATGGGTGTTGTATGCTTTTTTAGCTGTATTATTATGATTATTTCTTATTTTAAATAAGGTTCTTCGAATAAATGGTTTTTGCATAATCAAGTTCATAGCATAAGAAACTAGCTTCTAGCAAGAAGATAATAATACTCTGAGTACCATAAAGAGCAAGATAGTCTGTATACCTGTGTTGCCCACCTCTCTTCCTTCTATCTTCAACGTCAGTCGATCTTCTCTTAACGATTTCTAAGAGAAGTAATCCTTAGACCTAGATGTTATGGATCTCAAACTCCTTATCATCCTATAGCCTTCATGTCCATTCGTCCTTATGCACTTCTTTGCTTGATCGGACTTTTTGGACGACGGCCTCTGGGATAGAATAAGGGAGAGATGACTCTCGACCGGTGAAGATAAAATTAACTGGGGGTGTAACGGGTTACACACAGATCTTCCTTCTCTTATGATAGTACAACAATTATCATCTCCAGGCTAAATCTTGTTTCTTACGCTATGGGAATCAGAATGCAGGAATCATATCAAGAAATGGGATAGAATCTGGAATGGAATTGGAAATAGAGATGATGCTCTCTTATTGAACGAAAGACTTAGAGTATACACATATCCTACCGGAACTCTCTCCAACTACGAGTGAGTCTCCCTACTAGTCTTCAAGAGCTTATATAGACGCTCTCTTCGTTACATTGATGCTTACATTCTTTTTTCTTTACATGTTTGTCGCCCACTTGTCCAGTGGCGAGTGTTTTGCTCTTTTATGTCTTTCTCCGACGCACATCTGTCCGGTGGAGAGTTCTTTTTATTTTTTATAATTCGATCCTTCTTTCTTGCAAATGCCTTCTTACATCATTGCTTACGTCTTTTTCAGCGGCTAGTGCTGTTGTGGCTGTCTCTTTCCATCTTGTCTTGGCATGCGGGACATATCCTTCCTTCATGCTTTTTGAGCTGGCAGAATACTTGTTGGCATCTGCAACTTGACCTTATTTGTCCAGTTTCTATTCTTTTTAGAAACCTTTCTAGATTAATTTTTGTTGATATGTTGGTTCTTCTTGTATTGGAAAGAATAATTATATCGTCTGAGGCTTTATGTAGGCAGCTTCGGTTTTCGTTTATTAATTTTTCCAATACTTGGCAAAGGACTTTTAGTCCCAAAGCTCTTCTTGTTTCAACAAATTCTTTATTGACTTTGTTTCCTTCAAATTCTTTTCAGAAACTTGCTTCTATTTTTTGATGTATTCTGGGGATGATACTCCAATTTGGATACAATGTACTGGATTAAATTTCTTTAATTTTTCCCAATCCTCAGATGCTGAGAAAATCTTGATATAAATTTCACTAGTAGGTTTTACTAGTGGGATATTGCTTTTAAATTCTCTGACTGCTTTGATAATTTCTTGGGACAACCTTTGAATTTCTCCGAGGTCAGAACTCAAATATATTAGATTTGCTGCTCCAATTCTGAAACAGTCTTTTATAATTCTTGGATCAGCTCCTTTGTCGAAATTGATTCTGGGATAAATTCTCGTATGATCTGGAACACAAGTCTCCGTTGTTTTGAGATTGTAAACAATCTCTAATAGAGATCTGTATTTATTTTCATTCTTTGTTAAGAATTCTATAAGGTTCAATTGCAGGTCATAGTCCTGTTCACTCTGAGATACCCTGAATTTAAATATTCTTTCAGGCATCAAAT